>JBBPMG010000184.1:0-39743 GCA_038090195.1 Boletellus deceptivus
CCCCGGCCCACGACACCGAGCTGTCCAACAAGCGTGAGCCCGTCTCCCCACCCCTCCCCCCCCTCTCACCCCCCCGCCAGTCATCGGCCGCGACCTCGAGTACTTCTCGCAGGCCGGCTTCGACATGGATCGCATCCAGCTCAAGCGCAACGCCCCCGTCTCCCAGCTCTACGAAGATGCCATCCGCAACGAAGGTGCCATCATCTCCTCCTCTGGCGCCTTGATCAACTTCTCCGGCAAAAAGACCGGCCGGAGCCCCAAGGACAAGCGCATCGTCTACGAGGACACCTCCAAGGACGAAATCTGGTGGGGCTCCGTCAACATCAAGATGGACGAGCGTCGGTCCCCCTCTCTCGTCCGCCAGTCCTTCCTGACTGCTCTCTTCTAGATACGTTCGAGATCAACCGCGAGCGTGCCATCGACTACCTCAACACCCGCGACAACGTCTACGTCTTCGACGGCTATGCGGGGGCGAGTCTTGCCCTCTCCTCCTCCGTCTACCCGCTCATGTCTGCGCTTCTAGTGGGATCCCAAGTACCGCATCAAGGTCCGAGTGATCTGCGCACGCGCCTATCATGCTCTGTTCATGGTCCGTCCTGTCGTAATCCATGTTCCGTGTCTGGCAACGGCTAACGGCACTGCAGAACAATATGCTCATTCGTCCCACGGAAGACGAGCTCACCGAGTTTGGCGAGCCTGACTTCATCATCTACAATGCCGGCCAGTTCCCCGCAAACCGGTTCACAAAGGGCATGTCTTCCACCACCTCTGTGGAGATCAACTTCAAGCGCATGGAGATGGTCATTCTCGGCACCGAATATGCAGGCGAAATGAAAAAGGGCGTCTTCTCCGTGATGCACTATCTTCAGCCGGTCAAGTTTGGCCAGCTCTCCCTCCATTCGTCCGCAAACGTCGGCATAAGCAAGGGCGACGTCACGCTCTTCTTTGGTCTTAGCGGCACTGGCAAGACAACGCTCTCGGCCGATCCCAACCGATTGCTCATCGGTGACGACGAGCATGTTTGGTCCGACACCGGCGTCTTCAACATCGAGGGCGGTTGCTATGCGAAATGCATCAACCTTTCTCGGGAAAAAGAACCCGAGATCTACAACGCCATCCGTTTCGGGTCGATCCTTGAGAACGTCGTTTACCACCCTGGCACGCGCGCTCCGGACTATGATGATGTCAGCATCACCGAGAACACGCGCTGCGCCTACCCCATCGAATACATCCCCAACGCCAGGATCCCATGCCTCGTCGAAAGGCAGCCCAGCAACATCATCATGCTGACATGTGACGCGTTTGGTGTCCTTCCTCCTGTGAGTAAGCTGTCGCCCGCGCAGGCGAGCTACCACTTCCTCGCCGGATACACCTCGTAAGTCTGCCCATCTTGGTGGGTTGTCTCGATCGTTTTTGACGCGATGGCAAACAGGAAGACGCCAGGTACTGAAGACGGTGTGCTCGAACCGATCCCGACGTTCTCCACTTGCTACAGTGCACCCTTTATCGTTCTCCACGTATGTTGTTGTCGTCACTCGTTCCTAGGTTACCTTTTCACGTCTCGGATAGCCGGGCCGTTACGCAGAAATGCTGGCTGACCGGATGGCGAAGCACAATGTAGCCTGCTGGTTGATCAACACCGGCTGGACGGGTGGCAAGTTTGGGACCGGCAAGCGGTGCCCCTTGAAGGTCACTCGTCGCATCGTGGATGCCGTCCACTCTGGCGAGCTCCTTCACGCCGAATACGAGACCTTTGATGTCTTTGGGCTTCAAGTTCCCACCAGCATTGAAGGTGTTCCTCGCGAGCTTCTCAACCCCCGCCTCGCGTGGGCTGACAAGGAAGCCTTTGAGAGGGAAGTCCGTAAACTCGCCACCATGTTCCAGAGAGCGTTCAAGCTGTACGAAGACGATGTGCAGGAGAGTGTTAGACTCGCTGGACCGAGGTTGGATTAGCTTTCTCAGAGCCTGCGAAAACCGAACTCGAGACATCGGTACTCAAAACTCGGTGTTGGCGATGTTTTTTACACCCTGTTATAATCCGTAGACATTTTGAGTGGACTAAACGCGAATACAATTATTTATTTGTGGGTCCAAACTAGCGTCAGCACACCACACAGCCAGCGCTGTTGGAGTCGTTGAGATACTCTCTGCCCGACGACGCAGGCGCAGCCTGGCTCAGCTGATACTCTGCCGAGATCAAGAAACGAATCTCGACCTGTGAGGCCCATCGACGATGATTGGACGGCAGGCAAGTGAGGCACGCGTGACCGTCGAACACCAACCCCAGCTTCCTGAGCGCCCTCTCATTGTCCTGCCACCACGCCTCCATCGTCGGCTGCTTCCGTTCCAGATGAGTCACGGCGATCGCCACCGGGATCGCCATCTGACGCGTTGCACGACCAAAGATCTTGTACGCTCTCGACATGCCCTCGTGAGCCCTGCTTCCTCGGACACAGAATACGACGAGATCGAGCTCCCCAAGACGATGTCTGTCTCGGAGAAACCGTTTGAGGGAATCCACCCTCGTCGATCGCCTGAACAGCCCCAGGCGCGACGCTTCATTCAGGCCCGGGGTGTCCCACAGCTTGTACATCCTCCCTTCAATCGAGACATCGTACGAGGCAAACTCGCGCGTGCACGGCGTTGCGTCGCGGGACGTGGCTGCCGCACGCTCACGGTCTACGAGGAGGTTGATGACAGAACTCTTGCCTGCGCCAGTCTCCCCGATGAAGACGACGTGGCGGGTCTACGAGAGAGGAGACACGGGGTAAGGGCAAAAAGTGAGCACCCGTGCGTACGACGATGCGTGTCGAGTTTCCGGACCTGCGGCGCTGTGCCCGTTCTCCCGTCCTCGGCGGAACGCATGCGAACCAGTTTAGGATCGAAACCAGACGATGGGGCCTTGAGCGCCCGGAGTGAGGAGTCGACGGCGTCTGGACGCCCTGGTTCGCTCTTTTTATTCTTGCCCGCCTGCCAAGGATTGTATGCTTCAGTCAAATCGCTTGACGCCCGTGATGTCTCTCCAGTTGTCCGTCCGTACGTGCCGCATCACCGCTGGTACTCAGAGATGGAATCGAGACTTCCACGCACGAGCCGAGACGCGCAGTGCTGAATTCAAGACAGGTCCACGACGACGTCCACACTGGGCATCAACCCAGGGCAAGGGTTTGTTGGGGCTGCGCCGCCTAGATCACCTCTGCAATCACACCAGCCATTTCTGGCAGGTTCGTGCCATTAGTACACGTGGTCAGCCTAGTTACATCAAGACATAAGGAGTCGACCGACTTTAACTCGATAACAGGGAGGATGCGAAGCACGTCCAAAAAACCCAGCGCCATCTTTTCAGGTCATCCTGTCTTCCGGCAACTCGAAGCTGCCGCGGGATGTTCTGGTCCCGTTCACGAGGAACACAATTCCGGAATATCATGTCCCGGAGGATGCCCTGCGAGCAAATCCGACGCGTGCGAGCGAGCACGGGGTCGTGAGGGTCATCGTCAATGGAGGTTACACAGGCGTGGTCCACAAAGTCCATGCCGTGATTCGACAGCTCGATGACGTTCCTGTCCCACCAGCTCTCCATGTCCCCACATGCGTTCTCCAGCCCGGTGACAACGATAGCCATGGGAACGGCGGAGCTCGCACGGACGCCTGAGCGTACGGATTGGTAGTGCCGAACCAACGCCCGCGTGGCTCTGGAAGCACGAACGCAGTAGGCCAACAGGGTCGGCTCGTTCTTTCGGAGGAGGGTCCGGAGAAACGTTTTCAGCGCTCTCTCTGTCATGGCGGCTCGAAAACGCCCAGACGAGCCTCCGTCAAGACCGGCCGTGTCCCAGAGCCTGTACTTCTTCCCGTTGACGGTCACGTCGTACGGCCGAGTGCGAGTGGTGCACGCGTTCGCGTCTGGAGACGTCTCTGCGACCTGCGAGCCGACCACAAGATTGATTATGGAGCTCTTTCCTACGCCGCTCTCGCCAAAGAGGACCACGTTGTGTACAGGGCTCGAGTCTGCCTAGAGACGTTACATAAATGGACGCTCGGATGGGGACCCGTGAAACGTTACAGACCATGGGACGGGTGGGGCTCGGACGACTTTTTGCTAACGAGAACAACGTCACGTCTGTCGATTCGTTGTGCGAGGGGCCGAGTCCAAAGCCTGGTAGGGGGTATTCGAACGAGTCCACAGTGCGAGCGAACCGGGCAGCGCCCTCGAATTTGGCATCACGACCACGCCTGGGTCTCACCACAAATTTCGGACTCTACACGTTTGTGGAAAAGCGTGGATCAGGAGCTGCAGGGATGAATGCCGTCGTGTGCATGAGGCTCTCGATGAATTGCTGGCGCGACCAGTGGTAAGAGTGTTGGCATCGCCTCGGGTGACCGAGAGGGACGCAGAGGACATGGTTTTCCTCTCGCTCCTGAATTGCTTCGGTGCGGTGAACAGCCTAAGCGACCAGACGCTCAGCGGTGGCCTTGCGTGCCCCACGAGGCGTTCATCCGGACGCCAAATCACACGCCGCGATACGCCGGGCAGGAGAGTTTACCCAATCGTCCGGCTTCCCTGCACTAATTCTGACCAACTAGAGGGTTATCGGGAGATACGAGTCTCAAGTACCTTCGTTCCGAGGACGATGTGGTCCATGGACAGCCGGATCCGAGGGAATCGTCTTGTCCTTGCGGACCTCCAGTTGTGGCCCACTAGACGGTATCGATTGGCGTAGTGGGGTCACCCAACCGCATGGTTCGCCATGAGGCAGGGTGGATGCCCTTGAGGCCCTTTGATCCATCCGCTCGTGTTCTGCCTCCCACCGTCCTAGTTCTCCTGCAGAAACCGAGGTTCCATCAGTCTGTCCTTTACAATGACCTCGGATTCGTTGCGCAATCCGTTCTCAATGGTGCATTCCTTGTTACCACGAGATGGTCTTGCCGCTCACGTCTGCAACTTTGCTTTGCGTCCGTGTGTAGATGAAAAAGCGTGGACGGGCATCCCGCCAGGCGTCGTCCCCTGATGGGCTGCAGTCTCTCGGGAAGCTTGTTGATTCGTTCAGCTCCATTTCCCGCTCCTCTACAGGGCTGATTACATCTACTGTCGGCGGCGAGTTGAAGAGTGATCCTGGGGCTGGCAATGGTAACGTTCAAGTGGATGGAGATCTTTGGAGCAACGCTCACGCGCGCGTTGCCCAGGGCAAACGTTATCTGTTAGGGATTCACCAGCCCGAACGCAGCCGCGCTCCATCAACGTCGTACTTTTCGGTGAAACTGGTGTCGGGAAAAGTTCCGTCATCAACCTCATCGCTCGCAAAGAGATCGCCCAAGTCTCGTCGGACGTCAACGGTTGCACGATGCAGTACAAATGCTACGACGTCTCTTTTGACAACATGAACTTTGCCATATTTGATACCATCGGTCTCGAGGAGCCCCAGATGGGCGTCAACGGCTACCTGAAAGCGATCGAGAAGGCGTACGAGCTTATCAGCAGGCTTGGTGCTGCTGGCGGGATCCACCTTTTGCTATTCTGCATGCGTGGTGGTAGGATAACGGCGACTACCCAAAGCAACTACCGGTTGTTCTGCGAGTGTCTCTGCAACACAAAGGTACCGATAGCTCTCGTTTTCACCGGTCTCGAGAGAGAGGTCCAAATGGAGGACTGGTGGATGAGGAACAGGAAGCACATCGAGGACTACGGCATCAAGAGTGATGGCCATGCTTGTATCACAGCAGTCCAGGATGACGCCCCTGGAGAAGACCACAAGTTTACGGAGTCCCAGGAGATAATACGCAAGTTGCTGAAAGACTGCGCTCGCAAAAACGAAGCCTTTGCTCCGGAATCCCATTCTTGGTTCGCGAGGATTGCGAGAGGGATGAGGAGTTTCATCCCTGGGAAGAAGAGCCCGAAAAAGAAGGACGTCTTGAAAGTGTTGACACATCGCTGCAAACTGGACGCAGAGACTGCAAAAAAGATCGCAGATCTGATGGAGAAGGGCGATGCAGAGCAGAATGACAGCAAGGACCCGCAGGCGGGGAACGGGGAGGGTGAAGATGGGAAGGAGAATAATCTTACAAGGAGCCCGGTGAATGACGATGCCTCGCCTACCGAGCACGACGACATCGAGGCTGCGCCCGACGCTGTGCAAAACAAGGAAAGAGAATCCAAGACTACATCGGAGGATGCTCCATCAAGCAACGTTACGACTACGTCTGAGGGCGTTCGGGGCGGTGAAACGGAGGTTGGGAATGCAGCAGGAGATATCCCATCAAGAGAGTCCGACAACGTCGCAGCCGGGCCTGACGTCGTGCGGAATGCGGAAAGGGAGGTCAAGAACGTGACAGGTGATGCTCCGCCGGCCGCCATCGTCAATGTCACTTCGCCTGATGTGGGGCGGAAGGAGGAAGGAGGCGCCACGAATATAGCAAGAGATTCCCTCCCAAGCGGGCACAGCAAAGTCAACGATGCGCTTGATGTGGGGCGGAAGGAGGAAGGAGGCGTCAAGAATACAGCAAGAGATTCCCCCCCAAGCGAGCACAGTAAAGTCAATGATGCGCTTGATTTTATGCAGAACAGGGCGAGGGAGGTCAGGCACGCGGCGGAAGGTATCCCACCAGGCGGACCTATTAAAGATAGGGCTACGCTTGATGTTGCGCGCAACAGAGAAGGGGCGGTCAGGAAAACGGCGAAAGGTGCCCCGCCAAACGACACTACCAAAGCCAAACCTGCGTCCGATGTTGCACGCAACAAGGAGAGGGTGGTCGAAAGCGCGATAGAGAATGTCCCGCTAAGCGAGCCTATTAGACTCCGGCCTGCGCCAGACTCGGACACGCGGATCAAGGAAAGAGAGGTCAGAAATGCGACAAGAGGTGTCCCCTCAAGCGAGCCTGTCCAAACCAAGACTGCGCCCAGTGTTAGGAAAATGGGGATTGATACTAGGCGACTAGCAGAGAAAGGAGGTGACGGACTTCGAGAAGCAGAGTGGACGAGGTATAGCCCCAAGATGCCAGGGGATTTTACACCTGTGGTTCGCCCTTGACTGCGTTGTGCACTGTATGTCACTCAGCTTCACCTCGAACGATTCCCAGGTATTCCATGTAGATAGCCCATGGGCTGTACTGCTAGTAGGACTGGATTCGACTGTTGGGGGGCGACTATGCATTATCGCCATAACCTGCTCGGGGCTTGTGCGTCATCCTGTGGCAAGCTGGAAAGTGTCGACCAATGTTAACTGGGTGGTAAAGACAAGCCACCGCTAGTCCTATGGCCGACCGACGAGGCAAGTCGACCTGCATGACCATCCTACAAGTGTTTGCTCCACGATCGACCTCCTCGGCTGATGTTGCACGTGGCCCATTGGCCTCATCTCATGATGTCTGTGATTAGGCACTTAGTGTTGTGCTGATGAACGATCAAGGCAACTTGTGCGCCTCATTTTGCGCCAACATAGGTGGCGGAGCGGAAGATCATACGCATGCACTAAAAATCGAGCAGGGTGGTCTAGCGGGAAGTCCGCTGACACTCTCGGCCCGCTTCCTGTCTTCGTCCCCTAGTCACCGCTATTGGCACCGGGCTGCATTTATGAGGTTTGCGCGCAATTTGCCATCAAAGCTACTCTTCTTTTGACTCACGATGTGTGCATTGTAGCAGTGTCGGGATTCCTTCTGTAGCTCAGATCGCGACGAAGGCTCCCGTACGCTGCGTTTTCAAAGGCGAAGTATGTAACGCATTCCGCGATGCCTAGAATGTGCTTCAATCTATGCACGCATTATCTTCAAACGCCTGCGAGCTCTCCTGGAGTCCTGGAGAGAATCCGGCTCACCCGGAAATGTTTTCTTACACACTCGACCAGTCTCGGGAGATAGGGTTCCTTCTCGCGATGTCCATAAGGAACTAACCCTCCAACATAATTCGCTATCCCTTCATCCGACTAAACCAAGAAGTGAGGCGGGGTTTGGTCCCAGATTAGCGCGCCTCCGTCCAGTAACCTGCTGAGGACAGATGCTTTCCGGCTCCAAGTGACTACTTGATGAATGCATCAGATTCGAAGACAAGAGCTTGCGTGGTGTTCCGCCGTCTATACGTCGTCGACCGCCTCGAATTTTTCGTTTTTGCGGTGCGATGTTGCCCGATGCCGTTCCAGTCACCCAAGTTCACACAAATTTCTCAGAATCTTATTGTCATTTGTCGAGTCCAATTCTTGATCGGTATCTGGACAGCTGGTACCCCCGTCCTCAAACTGTCGTAGAGTGCGCCCGAGGAAAATTGATAGACAACACCGAAGGCAATCATAAACTTTCATGACTAGTAGCTATTCGTCAACCCATTGTAGCTGAAGGGAAGTAATGTCAATGTCGTCCATTTCGGGGCTGTATTCGTACAAGATATCCCTATCGACTGGTACCCATGACACGAAAACCAGTTATCCGCGAAAAATCTACCAAATGTAAGAACTAGATACGTCCGGTGAAGAAGAACCTGCTGTGTTTGCAAAATTTTTGGAGCCTCGTTAATTTTTCCCCGAATCTAACAAGACACTTCTCTTCGATGAGCGCAGCCAAGGCTTTTTCAGCTCTTTCTACCATCTCTCCCGAACCATCAGGGTCAGGGTAATAGGTCGGATTTGCGATTATTTCCCCGCTATATGAAGATGACCAAGTTCTCCACATCTTCGCTGCAGCTTCGTGGTTATCGAGACCCCCGAAAACAATTATAATCGGACATGTGTCTCCACCAAACAATTTGTGAAACTGCTCGAGAATGGTCCAGGTCGGATCCGGTTCGGAAACAGCATTGGCCCAGAAGATGAGAAGGTCCGGCCGCCGCATTGTCTCCTTGCAGAGTTTTGGATCCCCAAGAAATACCTGGCGAGCATCGACATGGAGACATTGATATTTTTGGTCGCCAGTGCGGGTTGTTCGAGACTCTGTCGCGGCTGGGAAGAGATGCACCCTATTGACCTGCCCCGTGGCATTACATATCACGATTAGGGGTGCCACTCTTTTTCCTGCTGTCCGGAGTAGAGTGCGGACGTCAGGTAGGGAGGCGGAAATCAAGGAGTCTTCATTTGCTTTCCAGGCTACGGCGTCGAACCTTGCTTGCACAAGATTGCAAAGTATATCCCGGGACTGCTTCAGACGGTTCTGGATGGAGGGGTGGTCGCTACGCATCGTGGTGACGCATGCATGGGCATCAAACCGCATGCCATGCTTGATCAGATCCTTTTCGTGTTCAGTCCACCACGCCTCCATGTCTTCTTCATAGTTTTCTAGCCCAGTAACAACCAGAGCCACCGGAACTTTCTTGCGACATATTGCGGCGTAGAAAATGTTGTAATTCCTGAGCAGCGCTTGTCTGACTCTAGTACCGCGCACGCAGTACAGAAGTAGATCGATGCCATTCCGCCGAGTTATGTGGCGGAGGAAGGCCTTGAGGCTGCTCTCGGCTTGTCCAGCGGGCACAGTACCTTCAGTGCCTTCGTCCAGCCCGACGGTATCCCAGAGATTCACGCTGAGACCATCGAGAAGGACCTGGTGACACTGGTGCTGAAACGTGCACCCGACAGCGTCACTAGAAGTCCGTGTGATATCCTTCCCCGCGATCATGTTGATGACCGACGACTTTCCGACCCCACTTTCGCCAAACACGACGACATTTCGGGCTCGAAGGTGCCCACGCTTTAGTTTTATGAGCAAACCGGTCCAACAACCGCACAAACACGAAGCGCTTACATCCAGATCTTGCCGCATGAAGGCAGAGTATGAAGGAAAGGCTGACTCGCAAGCACTTTGCGTACACGAACCCGGAGGTTCGGGGATATATACAGAGGTCGGTGGGATGGTCAATTTGCTAAGGCACCGTCGCGAATCCTGCAACATATCGGCGGCTAGCAACTTGTGCCGCCCAACGCTTGCGGCCTGTATTTGTGATGGCTGGGAATCACGTTGGGTGTTGGTGAGTGGTCGAGAACCGTGACAGCTGGCGTCCACTCACAGGTGGGGGCAAGGCCGAGTCTCCGTCATTACCTAGCACAGGCCCCGGGCCAAAAAGACTCTGTTCGCCACTGGCAGGTCTGTCCATGAGGTTCGTGCTCATCCAGAGGCAATAACTTGAACAACTCTTGGCGCTAGTGAGGAGCCTGGCGGTGCCAGTGATTCCTGTTGAGCGGGTCCGGGGAGCAAGGCGAACGCATGGTGGCAGACGGGGGATAATGGATTCAGCGAAATCCGTACACGGGCTAGATCCGACACAGCTCGATTGAAATGAACACGGCAGCATGCACATTCTGGCTCCAATGCCAACACCAGCCCGATTCCTGTCCGTGTCCTCATGCTGATCATAACCCACTGTGGTGGCAACGGCAGGGCTCGCGATCATCACACCAAGAACGTCTTCAGTGGGTCCCTTGCTCTAAAGTATTCGATCCAGTCCTGCGCCAGCCTCATCGCAGACCGTGCCTAGGTATTTGTGAGCTTGGAGCGTTCACATTAGCGTTCTGAATTTAACTGACCTTGTGTACAGTGCTCCTCCCATGCCTTCTCATGGCTCTGCTCAGAACATTGTTATATTCGGAGAAACTGGTTCTGGAAAAAGCTCGCTCGTCAACCTCATCGTAGGTCGGCAGGTCGCTGCGACATCTCACGGTACCGACGGGTGCACGCTGGATTCCACCCTATACGAAACCGATGCCGGGATACATCATCTCCGTATCTACGATACCGTGGGTCTGAACGAGCCTCAGCTAGGGGCTGAACATTATCTCGCCGCAATCGAAAAGGCTTACCAATTGATCACTGCTTTGAACAAGGTCGGCGGTGTCCACCTCCTCATATTCTGCGTCAGGGGCGGCAGAATCACCGCTACCACACAACACAACTATAGGCTGTTCTACGAGTTCCTCTGCTGCCGCCGGGTCCCGGTCGCGCTCGTCATCACAAACTTGGAGTCCGAGACGCCGATGGAACGATGGTGGGAACGGAACTCACATGAGTTCACCAAGTTTGGCATCGATGTCACAGCCCATGCATGCGTCACCTGTACACAGGGATATGGCAACATGTATGCGGACAAATACAGAGAATCCAAGACAGTAATCTCGGATCTTCTCGTCAAGTGTGCTACCGAACATGCTTACGGTGTCGAGACCCGAACCTGGTTCACTAGCTTCTCAATCTACCTTAGACAATTGGTCTATGCCCGGCACGTTCATAGCAGGAAGCAAATGGTACGCATGTTGGTGTCACGTTGTGGAATGAAGAGGGATGATGCAGAAGTCATGGCCCGGAGGGTAGAGCAGAGTGGTCGGGAGGATAACCAGCGGAAACCATCAGGATGTACGATCCAGTGACAGCACGTAAGTTGTGGATGTTCCAAGCCTTGCTTACAGTATTTACCTGGAGTTCCCCGATGCCACCCCCCCACACACACACACACCCGTTGTGCGAATAGCCTCGGACGAGAAAGCTTATCTGTGAAAAATACGCCTCACTGCAAACACGTGTCAGACTTGCTTCGGACATTAATGGGCCGGCGCAAAGTCGTACAGCAATTCGGTGCCCTCAGACCTGTTGTGGGAGAAATTCGCGTTACCCCCCGTAATCCGCGAGGTGAAGATGTGGTTGGAGTGATCGATCCAGTCAGCATCATACATATGGCTTGCCCCCCTTGTTGCAGGAAAAGCGAGACACATCATCGACATCGGGCGCGCTTGATTCCAAGTTCTCCGTCCTGCTCCTGCTCCTGCCCTCCAGGTCCATTCCCGATTCCGTGTTTGCGTTGTATTCTTCGTTTCGCGAAAATCGCCTATAATGGAGCAAGCTAATACCTCCACCGCCAGTCTCTCCCCTGAAGATGAGGACAGAAAATTAAAGAAGAGTAAGGTCAGAGTCAATCTCCAATACTGCGACCATGACTGAGCACACCATCGTGTCCTCTCTTAGACCCTTCCTGCATCGCTGACCAGCGAACCTCCATCAATCCAGCGCCGATCTAACATTGTGCTCTTCGGCGAGATAGGAGCCGGAAAAAGCTCGGTCGTCAATCTCATCCTGGGTGGAGACCATGACGTGGCAAGGACCTCGTCTGGCGCTTCGAGCTGCACCCTGGACGCCAGACCGTACGACGTTGCTATCCGAGGGCGGGAATTTCGCATATTTGACACAGTCGGTTTGAACGAGCCTCAGACGCTCAGGGACCCCGATTGCTTGATCGGCGCTATCAACAAGGCGTACCGTCTCGTCAAGTACCTGTCCGACACTGGGGGTATCAATCTGCTCGTGTTTTGCGTACGAAGGGGTAGGATCACGGTCAATATGCAACAGAATTACCTGCTTTTCAACGACTTCCTTTGCCAGAGGAAAGTCCCTGTTGCTCTCATCGTTACTCATCTTGAGCACGAGGAAAACATGGAAGATTGGTGGTTATACAACCACCCTCACTTCACAGACTGTGGCATCCACGCTATCGGTCATGCCTGCATCACCGCAAAGCGGGAGTTCCGTGACCGATACGTTGCCTCTAGGCAGGTGGTCCACGACCTTCTAACCACTCACGGATGTGGGGAGGGCTTCATGCAGGAGAGGGTTAGCTGGTTAACGGAGTTCTTCCAGAAGCTGCTGGATTTCGTGGGCTTCCGTCCTCGCCTAGACTCTTTCAAAGTTAGGGCGCAGAAGCTTCGTGAATACGGGCTTCGGGATAACGAGATAGCCGCGCTCTTGATGAAGATTAGTGCAGTCGATGAAGATATGGCACTCGTGAAGCCACTCCGACCACATATCCTAATCACATTTCTGCGCGGTCGCCGAAGCACACACAGGTGACGTCTATTGAGTTACAGTAGCAATATGTATAGTTGAACATCCATCCATGTAATACCCGCCAAGTTAGCTGAAGAATAGGCATACGCACGTGAACCGAAGGCGGAGTCACCGTCTCAAGTTCGCTGATCAGCTCTGTCACCGACATTGTCCAAACTGGTCGTCGAGATCTTTTCAAACAGGAAGCAGATGGTGCCCCCTGGGACGTCCCGTACGGACGACAACGGTTGCGCCTCGTCCATTGCCGTGACGTTCTGGAGGTCGACGGAAGCCAACAAAGAATCCAGTCTAGATTCTGGCTTATCAGGCTCGATCTTCCCAGTATCGTCATCCGCGAAACAAAGGAGTCGTCGTAGGACATCATCCTGAATGTCATATTGAGCGTCGCGTCGTAGACAGTTGATGTGCGTCCACTCCCCAAGCGCGGCAAGCTCGGCCTTCTTCTTTCGAAACCCCTAACAGCCAAGTCAGCGTAACGTTCTTAAAACGAATGGCAGTGGAACTTAGTCACCACCTTCTCAGCCTTGTCGTTTTGCGCCAAGTCTAGTTGAGACGCGCTAATAAATCCTTGCCCAAAACAGTCATCATCCTCTTCAGGAGCCGCTTCCTCCAGCTTGAAACTCGTGTCTATATTATGAACGGTTGATGGTCCTCGACCATCACATTCACATTCCAAGAGGTCATGGGTGTTGCAGGGTGTATCGAGTTGAATGCTGAAGATGTCCCGGAGCTAAACCTGAATTTAGTTCGTCACTTAGTTTAATTAGAAAGATCACACACGTCTCTCCGGGTGAACGAATCTGCTTTGGATCCCGCGATTTCCTGTTTGAATGTTTGACGCGCCGAAATGCTAAGTGAAATCATCTTACGTTGCCCATCAGGGCTACAGGGATAAAATCAGTGAACATGCGATCAAGGGCATGGTATTACTAACAATTACTCAACCCGATCTTGGTGACCTGCCGCTGGAAGATCTTCTCTGTATAAAAGACTAAGATTCTGCACAGAAAACGATGAGTTTACTTGCCGTCAATGGTCCCAGCGGTTAAGAATCGGTAAATGAACACCGATCGTTTCTGGCCATCGCTATATTCCATACTAAGTGTCGGGAAAGAGGACGTTGCTCGAGCTCACATACCGGTGTATACGTGCCATTGATTGTAGGTCATGGCTAGAATATATATATGAGTGCAGGTTGCTCGGAGAATTAAGCACCGGCGTACCTTGGATTCCAATCAGAGTCGATAAGACAGAGACGTGATGCACCGATAAGATTGAGTCCCACACCACCTGCCTTGGAACTCAGTAGGAACAAAACTGTACAATGTATCAGGCGACAATATCGCTTATCAGATGTAGAGAAAACAGACAATGACTCTTTTGGGAGGACTTGTTGAAAGAATTGACATATTCTTGTCTTTTCGCAGCTGGTGTTTGACTAGATCCACCCGTCATGAGGTCCACAACCACCGGATCCGTCTGGCACGCACCCGTCCAAACGCAAGTAGGTATAGCGCCGCCTCTTGCAGAAGGCTTCGAGTATGTTGAGAGTGGATGTATAATGAGACACCAAGATACATTTCTCTTCAGTGCACTGCGGGTTGTTTAATTCACCGCCATCCACCTATCCATCCAGCATACCTGTTGAAGTGTTGCAAGAAGATTTTCTAGAGCTGTCAGTTTACCTTCAGCAGGTGTGTCATTATCCTGTACCAGGCAAGTCAAGAGTTGCATACCACTGAGAGAGAAGTCCTCAATCTGAGTTCGCTCTGGAAGAAGTTTTGCCGCTTCCATGATCCCGGGACGTATCTTGTGCTCCCCTTTGGACGTTTTGGCCTTGTCAAGTTGAGCTTTTAATAAAACCGGGCTGTTGCTGACTTTTGTCAGCATTCCAATAAGAGCGAGCGATTCAGCAGTCGACCCCTCAACTAGGGCATCCAGCTTTTCCGGCTTGAGGATCGTGGCAAACATGGAGAGCTGTAACTTCGATGGTGTGACGAACACAACATATTCATCTACGGTGCTGTTCAACACAGCATAATATGAGACTGCGGGGACTAACGTTTGGGTGGCAAATAGTTTTTCAAGATTGTTGCTTCACGTCTCAGCACGAAGCTCTTTGCGATGGCAGATAGCTAATTGTGAAGCATGAGTTCAGCCCAGATGTACACTGCGGCAAACATGCCTGGGCCGACCGCGCCTCTCCGACCTCGAGTTCTTTCGCAGTACGATCGGGTGCCCTGCTCTTCAGAATAGGAACCTCATATACTCGTCGAAACGTATTGTAGTCATCTAGGGTGGAATCAGTTGGCTCAGCAATGCAAAAAGGTGCAATAACCACCGAGTAGACCAGGATTACAAAAGTCGGCCTTAAATATATATCATTGCGTGCATTGGACGCCTTGCCAGAAGAGATGTACCATTGCATGAAACTCGCTCAAATCATTCTGGATGGGCGTCCCTGAGAGAATTATCCTCCTGGGTGTACGAAGCGCTTTAAACATGGCAGATGTTTTGTTATTTGCAGACTTTAATCTATGTCCTATTGAATTTTAAGATAAAACGCCGACGCACACACAATTATTTTACAGACCTTCATCGCATACTATAAGGCCAATCGGGGGACTGGTCCCCGTGGGTTCAGGCATAACGTCGCAATAAAGACACTTCTTCACTCACTTGCAATATGCAAGATCGTTTCTGTTGAATCGTTTGACCAATGAGCATACCGAACAGTCGCGACCACTCACATGACGCCCCTCAGTTTTTCGTACCCGATCACGAGGACTTGATGAACTCGCCTAGACAAACATTCACGAGAACCCTAACAGCCCTCTAAGCATACTTCACCCACGAATTTACAAACTGCTTTATTTGGGATTTATCCTTGTCCCCAGCCAAAACACCGATACGGTCACGACCCAGCCTAGCTTACTATGGTAGTCATTGAGGAGTGATCTTACCCACCTGAAACTCACCACTTGCGGAACTCGGCGCGCCAATTCTAAAATTGAACTCAGCACATGTCATTGGCTTCCAGGTCCAAGCTCACATTAATCAATGATACTGGGCATACAATCAACGCTTTGCCAATGACGCCTACTCCACCACTGCCATAAGGGTTCTGTTCTACGCCACCGTCAGACAGGTGGACGTAATACTTAGACCTCTTACTCAGAAGTGTCCAAACTAGCGCGATAGTCTTGTCTAAAATTAGTCACAAGGAGCTGGAATTTGACAACGATACATACCTGTAGCGTTTTCCCAAGACCCCTGGTCGTCACGAAGGTTAAACTTGTCAAGAACTACTATAGGACACAGCTTACATCTCGTCTGCGAGGATGCAACCCTGACCCTCATGCCTCCGTAGACCCATGACGCACTCGTATAAGAAACAGACACCTGAATATTGGTAAGACTGTGACTGTTACGTCCTTGACTGGAAGAGAGTAACCTTCAATCTGGTGAGGTCGTAAATGTTTCGCAATGATGGGGTCAAGGACAACCGAAACGATAGGCGAGTTTCTAGCACACATGATCAGATTTGGTCAAAGCATTGGGTACATCACAGTACTTCTTGTTGAGCTTTTCTGCGTGCTCGTTGGTCGGAGCCTTCATAACCACCGCGCCTTCAGCATTTGGGTCGTGCCTAAGATCATGGTCAACAAAAGGCTTTCCGCACTGCTGAACGCTAACAAAGGACCAGTTGGCTGTTTCCTGGGAAGTTGGCCGTAGAAGGAGGCAGGCGGAACAAAACTCGTGAGGACAGTGGGTCGGGGAACGTTCTCCTTCGATAAACGGTCCTGTTGTAAGGTAGCTATTGGTGTTGGCGGAGATCTCTCCCAACCAAGATCTTCATGATCACTCGTTCCCTCTTCAGCACCAGCACCAGTAACCGACGGTATTTGTGATGGTAAGATGGGTAGGTCTAGCGAGATTTGCTTGCTTCCTGCAAAAAATTGATATCCGCTCTGGAGCGGAAGTCCATCCCAGTCCCTACGTCCGATTCTGTGATTCCAGATATGGGCTTAGCTCATAAAAGTCGGAAGTAGGATACAAACATTTTGCCCTTCTCAGAAATTACTGTCAACTGATTTCCGATCTGTTGGACAAACACATCGCCGTCCCATGTTTTATGTTTCCTCGCCTGAGGCCGACGCCTAGGTCGCTGTCACCGTTATGATTATTTAAGATATCCTATATGCGCACCAATTTGCCGTCCAATATGACTTTGATCCTGAAGACGCCCGTGTAGTTGCATTGAGTGGACTAGAAAGCAGATTGACAGGTTGCAGGTCCACGGCCTTCCTGGTAGGTGTCTTATAAGGAGTGATCAGGTTTGAAGACTTCAGTGGAGCAGATTGCTGGTGGGTGGTGGATGTGGGAGTGGTATTGGCCACCTTGTACCCACGCCCAAAACATTTGCCAGACAAATAGTCCGCCTTAGAAATGGGATGGTCAATGCCAACCTCTTTGCCACTGAATTCGTACTCTCCGCCTTCCTCTACTTTTGGAACATTCAGGGAGCCGGCACCAATGCTGCGAGGAAGCAGATTTAGTTGTTTCAATAGCAGAAAAGGCGCCGCATACAATTTGCCTTCTAGATCGTACATGGTCCCTTTTGTGCCGTTCAACATGAGAACCGCGTCACCATCCCAAGTCTTATGTTTCTTGTACTGAGGCGTTCGCCTGTTGACCAACGGATTAGATACGCGATGAAACCGGTAATAAGCGTACCATTGTATCATCCAATACTCCTCCTTGGAGCTTCCACTTGCCACGCTGTGCCCACTTGGGCCTTCGAGTGCGAGTCTCTTCCGACTGGTCACAGTCTGATCTACTGATTTCTTTCGTTTCTCTCCGACGGAAGGAGACTGGTACGAAGCCATTAAAGTCGTGGGATGAGGGATACGCGTCTTCCACCTTGACGCGTCAAGCACTGAAATTATTTGTTTGACGCGCCTGTGGCTCCAAACGGCCACTGCCGAGGCAGCCACCAATAGCAATACGTATTATGGCAGCCCAAGAATATACACCAATGATCACAGCCTATATTCCCAACATAGTGAAAGCTTCCAGGCAATTTCCCCTCACAAAACACCATACACAAGCTCCCCGTCGATGAAAGTCGCTTGCACTCGTGTCTTTAGGATTTGGTCCGTCGGAACTGTCATGATATCCTGGGAGAGGACAACAAAGTCTGCGCGTTTTCCAGGAGCGATCGATCCGAGTGTGTCCTCCGTGAAGGAAGCATATGCAGGGTCAATAGTCATACCTGTCGTCCACAAAGGGCACAAACCTGAGCTATTGTAATGTGTGTACCACGAACGCGTACCTCGTAATGCCTGTGCACGACTCAGACATTGCTCGGGGAACCTGTGTTTCATTTAAATCCCATGTATGCACATTGCCCATTTTATTTATTACCCACCAACCAGAGGGCCCTTTGGGTGAGACACCGTCAGGAGACAACCTGGTTATAGCAGCATGAAAACCGGAAAGTGGATTCATGCCCTCCACCGGGAAGTCGGAGCCGAGAACAAGCCGGACACCATGATCTAAAAGAGAGCGAAAGGCATACAAGCCTTTCACTCGCTCGGGTCCCTGTGGAGAGACAGTCAACAGAGAATGAGAGCACCCACACTTTACACATACAAGACGGTCTTCAGCAAACCACATATCGCTGATACTGCACAACGAACGGATAGAGACGTGTTACTAGCAGTGGGGAGCACAAAGGGAAAAACGCACACGTGAGTGGGTTGCACACTTGCGATAACTGTAGCATGAAAGCCTCATAAATGGTGCTTGACTGTCGCTGAGAAGATGTTGACGCACCGCCTAGCCTGCCTATGCGAATCATGTCTTCTTCTCGCAGTATCTGAGCATGCTCAAGACGAGGCCTCAGCACCGTAACATCAACGTCTCCGAGAGCAGCTTCGAAAGTATCCAAGACTACACTATTTGCATAATCACCAATAGCATGAATGTTCTAGTAATATGGCGGTAGCATCACTGGCATAATAAACCAAGCTTAGGGAGACTCACAACTTGCCAGCCGTCTTTTAGAAATCGAGGAACAACTTCACGTAATACCTCCTCGCCCAAGCGCATAAATCCCTTCGTTCCGGGATTGTCATGATAAGGTTCGTGCAACTAGTATTGTTCAACTATCGTCACAAATTCCATTGCAAGCATCCCAGCATAGGATACTCACTGCAGCCCCACCAGACCTCAAAGCACCTATATAACCAAGAGGCAAGCAGTTATGGATAATTGACTCGTGCGCTGTAGTCTTACCATCTGCAAAGATTTTAACGCTTCTAGCATTCAGACGCCCATTCCCCGCATTGATGATAGGTTTCGAAATGTTGCCCCAATAGGGGGTAATCTCATTGAAGTAACGCATTCCATAGATTCGGAGCTAAACGCAAGGTAACAATCTGAAACGAAGACTGACACTAATTTCATGCTTACGGGTAGCAGCTGTTCAGCTGCTTGTCTTTTGACTCCCATATTAAGCCGAGGCTGCTAAATCACAACATGATCTTACTTTTCAAAAAATTCGAGCGATATGGGTCGAAAACCAGCATCATGTATAGAGGTTAAGCCCACGGATAAAGCATCCTTCAGTGTTTTTTCAAGATACTTGCGAAGGTCGTCCTCTGTCGGGGTAGGTCTCTTCACATACTGCTGTGCGTTGTCAAGTAGCACGCCTTGCAATGAGTGAGACTGGGTAGGTTGTCAGCAGATCTGACCAACCAGTTGGATTTCCAAGTACGTCGCGAACCACGACACCTCCTTCTACATCTGCTAGGAAAGAACCACACCATCGCAGCACGGTCTTGGATACCCATAATGCATGCCCATCCTTGCTTTGGAGTACTACTGGCCTCCCGCGAATAACCGGGTCCTCTTCTAAAGCGTCCTTCATGGGAAATTTGCATATTTACAGAAATGAACACTGACAACTTATAACACATACCGCAGTAGGCCATTCCTTCGCTGGCCATGAAATATGGTCCCACCCCCAACCTTCTATCAACTTGGAAGTATTGTGATAAACGTTCGGATTTTCCGTGACATAGTCCCTGACGAGCTCAACGACCTCTGTGCCAAAGAAAAATGCTCGAAGCTGGAACCACAACCCAATGATGAATAATTACCAATGATGGACTTGGCACCTTCCAAGGAAAGCTGTTGGCGGGCACCATACTCTAGTATGTGTGCATGAGAGTCTGTGAAGTTTTCACTTTGAGCGTTATTGAAGTTGCACTGGACTAACCACTCAGCCCGGGCACCACAATCGACTGATCGTCGATGTATCGGATTCGGAGCGTCGATCTATAGGGATTGGTAGCATGCCAACGAGCCGAGATATTGCCTGGTCGGGTGGTATGGTATAAGTTCGCCCAGATACAAAGATCATAATCAAGGCTAGAGCACCTAGAGAACCAGTATCGACAATAAACCCATCTTGAACGACTAAACACTGGACAGTGGGTTTGAGATCATCAACGGTGTATACCCTTGTGCCAGAACGCGAGCAAATGGCATAGTGGTTCACGGAAGCCGGTGGTACTTGGGTACGAAACCAGAAAACCGCGGACATGGCAACAAACAAAAAGACGAGGACACTCCTAAGCAAAACCGAAGCGCTGGGAAGGGTGCTTTCTATCGCGTCATTGTTAGGTTTGGGGCTCCTCTTTACAGGAGGGATAGGGTCTATAATGTTGCGACGACGTAGGCCCGGCATCCGAGTGTGTTGACAGAGAACTAGCACTTGACAGCCAGCATTTACGCCACGTACACTCGAATGATGTAATCCGTTACCGGAGGCTATCGTCGAGTGCACAGACAGGTGAGAACACACTGAGACAATAACTGTGGACTAGTTGTGAGCTAGCATCGCTAGGACTTCCCTCTGTAAGACCAAGACGATTGGATTAGGTCTCGACGGCGTGATGTGGAGAGACCTGACCTAGTAACAGTAGCATGGGTGGGCGTGTACGTATGAAGCTTTGGCGTGAGAATTGGGTCTCTTGACCACGTCCACTGTCCACAGACTCACCCCGACTTGTTCCACAATTCGCCATGCCATGGATTGATGCACTCCGCGCAAGAGAAAACCGATTGTTTGCTTCATTGAGCTCGCACAAGTTCCTGCTCTATGCAACAATATCCTCCATTGCCGTCTCCGCTACAATCGCGAGTGCTCTCAGGAGACATAGCAATTTCTACTCGCTCGCTATTTACCTGTCCAAGAGCAACCGGAGTGTCCTGGTTAGTTTGTACTTCATTCATACAGTATTCTTGTGTCTCAATCTTTCCAGATCCTTGCCAACTTCGGACTTCTCGTCGCGTTGTTGTGCGCTCAATGCGCTCAGCGCATATTCTTTGGCTCCCTTCGGCCACAAGAGGTCGAGGTAGGCGATCATTACAGACACGATAAAATGCGACGTAGTTAATCATCTATCCAGCGATTATACGACCGTCTGTGGTTCTTCGTGACCGAGTCACTCCTCGCGTTCACTATTTTCAGAGATGATTTTGATATCCCGTTCCTTCTCATGTTCGGGTTTCTGCTCTTAGTCAAATCATTTCACTGGCTGGCTTCTGACCGCATTGAATGGGTGTGTAATTTATTTCTTCCTTCACTCGCTTCTGTTCTTAAACAGCTGTCTCGCGATAGATGGACCAGCGCCCATATCCTGGTCCACCATTACTATTTCATATTCGGATGACCAGCTTGTTTACTGTCCTTTGGTTCATTGATTTATTCATGTTCGTGTACGCCGTCGACAACACCACTAAGAACGGTGTTGGCGGGATGATGATGTTCGCGAACGAAGTAAGTGTACCAAAATCTGCAACATATTTCTTATCAATAAGTTGAACAGTTTGCTATCCTTTTGGCTAGTGCTATGAATGTTATAGCCAAGTATTTTATCTGTGTCATCGATCTTCGTCGCGCCCAACAGAGAGGTGGAGAGAATGCTCCTCCCTGGCAGAACAAGAGCATGTGGATCTTCTACGTTGAGCTCGCAACCGGTATGTTAAATAAACGTTTCAACGGTGACATATTGATCTCTGGTGTTCACTGTGACTCCTTTCTATCTAGATTTCTTCAAGCTCATAACATATCTTCTGTTCTTTTTGTTCATCGTGGCCTTATATGGTTTGCCATTAAACATTATTAGGGACGTATACCTTACTGGACGCTCGTTTGTTACGAGACTGCGCGCGTTGATCCGATACCGCGCAGCTACGCGCAATATGGATGAACGATATCCGGACGTAACTGAGCAGGAGATGTCAGCCATGACAGACCGTACCTGCATCATTTGTCGCGAAGAGATGTTTTATCAGGCAAGACCGGAAGGCACCCACACAGGGACACAACCTTCTCCCGACGGACCAAACATGTCTCCTAAAAAGTTACCTTGCGGACATATTTTCCACTTTTATTGTTTGCGATCATGGCTCGAACGCCAGCAAAGCTGTCCGACATGGTATGTGCTCTTGTAGTTCATCGTTGTTTGCCAGTGGGCATTGACTCTATGTCTTATAGTCGACAGAGCGTTCTTGAAAACCATTCGCAGAATCAACAACGCCAACCGCAAGCTGCCCGGCCACAGCCGCAGGCTGGAGCGCGTCTACCTCCAAATCTCTTTGGATTTCATCAGGCTGGGGTCCAGCAACAACCAGACAATGATGCTCTTGCTCGTATATTAGGGTTGTTTGCACGCAATGCCGCTCAGCCACCGCAAGCAGCTCCTGGTCAACACCCCCAAGCCCAAGGGCTACAGAACGCAGGGAACCAGGGCTGGGCCCCCGGCCCGACGCCTGGTGTGGTTATACAGTACAATATTCAATACCACGGTCCGCCACCCCATGGCCAAGTACAAGCACCCCAGTCCTCGCAGCCCGTACCACCGTTCACCGGATTCGTGGGACCCAATCAAGAGTGGCGCTCATGGGACTTTGACCGGCGATGGGTTAATCAAAGAAGCGAACCAGTTGCCCAGGCATCTTCCAGCGGTGGACGTGGTAGTCAAGTAACCGCAGCACAGGCGCAGCATCAGAATACTTCGCAAACACCCGCTGAGGCCGCCGCTCAAGCGGCTTTGAAACGCCTTGTGGGACCCTCAACTACTTCGGCCAGTTCTCCAGCACGCTCTGAAACCGTACCTGTAGCTTCGAGCTCTAATGACACGTCAACATGGCGGGTTCCATCTCTGATTCCTCTGGGTAGTAGTCAAACGGTGGACCTTTTACACGCGACGTCTCGACAGGGTGTTCCAGATCTACCCTCTTCATCACCTAGACCATCTGCAAACCCTCAAACGATCAGCTCACAGCCACACGATCGAATTCATCACCATGTAACCAACACTCAATTAGCGCTCCTGGATCAAAACACAAGAGAAGCGATTGATGAACGAATACGAATCTTGCAAAGCGTGTCGG
The DNA here is from genome assembly GCA_038090195.1 of Boletellus deceptivus. NCBI lineage: Eukaryota > Fungi > Basidiomycota > Agaricomycetes > Boletales > Boletaceae > Boletellus > Boletellus deceptivus. Next base: position 23,269 of record JBBPMG010000184.1, read on the forward strand.
ATACAGCAACCCGCTGCGCGGAAGACCTCGTCAGGGTGAGAAGTGTGCTCCCCCCACCTCTGTCTACGGCACCTCCGCCGTTCGCGCCAGACGTTGCAACAAGCGATGCCCACCGTACGTTTGTTTCATTTCTTGGGGGACATCCCTTGCTAAACCGTTTCGTTCTTCAGTAGATGAAGGCCCTCAGCCTGACGCTGCTGTGTTTTCTGAGCCTTCAGCATCAACCAGTTTACCTTCTGGGGATTCTTCGTAGTTGCGAACAGTTGGAGCACATATAATATTTCTATAGTAGCCTGACACAAGGAGGTATGACCGTAAACAGAGGTGTCTATGGAGTTGGAGCATTCAGTAACAATTCAGCTCTACCTTTCACCAAGTCGGGATCAACGTTCGCTTTGTCAACCTTGGAATAGAATGACTTGAGAATTAGCCCCAGAACTCTTTGCGGACTACCATGTCGTGGGCAGTCCGAAGCAATTTCCTTCAATATCCTTTCAATTTCCGCTCCTGAGAGCATGGGTGGTAGAAATGCAGATATGATTTCTGCTTCATGGGTTTCCTTTTCCGCAAGATCAGGTCGCTCGCCTTTCATGAACTCAGAAGCAGATTCGGTCTGAAACGATAGTGTGAACAATGTGCTCGGACATGATTGAGCAAGAACAAACGCGTCGAAGGACTGCTTTACGCAGGACACCTAGAATCACGGAAGAGGAGACCTCGGAGCCAGATGCCTTGTCCAGATAGTACACCTCAGAGAGTACGGACTGTATAATAACATTGCGAGTGTTTGAGCTAATCACGGCACAGGAAGTCGCGTACAGCGAGCGTACCCTCAAGGTTATGGACGACGCCCGGTCTTTGTTCTACTTGCATACGGGACGCCAGGATGAGTCATGACAATATAACAGAAGTAGGCGCCGATGTGCACACCTTCATAGCCTGCTTTACTCCGGCAAGGAGCTGTCCTCGAATCCCTGAACGATAAATTAGCACCAACCAGAAATACTCAAAATCCACGGATAGAATTCCAACCTTCATGGGCGAAAGAAATAGTCGAATGAAAGTTACAGCTAGTACGAGTGACTCTAGAACCTTTTAAACATTGGTAGAGGAGGCTCATGAGTGCTGCAAAGCGCTTCGTGCACAAAGCATTTGCTTAGCCGAAATGGGCTGCCTGATCCGGACACACGATCACGTGTAACGTAGAATTCGGTGCGCTCGCCAAGGCTGAAGTTATCATCATGTCTACTCAAAGCTCTACACCACCCCTTCCGAGTAGCTATGTTGATGCAATCAAAGAGTCTTGCAGAGTGCTTCGAGATACCCAAGCTATTCAGGTGGGCAACTACATATCTTTGCGGGCACCAGCGCCCTAGATTACAGGGGTTATGGGTCCGGGCGTCGCTTGTCGCAGCTGCTACTGATGCGCTGATGCCACGGCCTCCTTTCGCAGGCGGAGCATCTTACCAACCTCCCAATCCTAGGTGTCAGATGATGCCGTGAAACGCCTTCTGTTTTCTCCCTCATTCCTCCATACGTTCAAGCGTGTTTCGGGCAACCACGGACTTCATTTTCCACTCAAATTTCCTTCGGTCCTAGCCGAGTTGAATTTCCTTTCCATCCTTTGCCTCCTCAACTTTGCCTCAGGCTACCGTGTACCTCTTCACGAACAGACTGGCCGCGGTGCATGGGACAACATAAGAGCGCTAGTATTTGGCATGTACCTGTCCACCGCTACAGGTCAAGATGATCTACTTGCTGCCAAGGGCATGAGGGCAGTCACAAGGCAGCAAATTGCGGAACTCATGCGTGTCAAGATATATGTAGAACGATCTCATGAAACGTTACCAGGTATAACCGTTGGCGAGCTTGGCGGACCCATGTACGATCTAGTCAAGCTAATCAGTGCGACATTAAATGAAACGGGGGAAATATTGGAACGTTCCGGTGTGCCAGACTTGGGGTCATTTGTCCTGCGGAGCCTAACGTCAAAACGCGCTGGAGGACGCGATGTGACTGTGGATGACGTTCTCGATGATGTGGGTCTTTCGCCTAACTTGCATTGAACAATAAAATCGATCTCATTTCCAGCTTGTGTGCGCTTTCCCTGCGTTTAGAGACATGGCAGTTGTGGATGGAAGACGTCAGTTATTTATCTCAGTCCCAGAAGTGGTGCTTACTCGTGGTCGTCTGGGAGCAGCTGTATATTGTTTCAAGAAGGCTCTGTTCCTTATCTACGGGCTAACTGTGCGCTTTGGATCGTCTTCTCCGCCCCCATTTCCGTTGCCGGATACAAGAAATGCACCGGTGTTCGCAGATAATGTTCTTCCTTCTATGCTTGTTCATCTGGGAGTACTGGACCTTTCGAGGGCAAAGGATGTTGCTCTGCGGAATATATTCCCCGACGCTGCAAACGACAATAGAATCGATGCGCTCCTTGCGGCTCCAGGGCACACGGGTACCGCTCTGGCTCCGGGAACGAAGCCAAAAGTAGTAGCACCCAAAGAAGGACCCATCCTTACATCGGATCAAGCCTATATTTTGCGTGCTACTTCTGTCGACGCTTGCGAGAAAATCATTAAATATGCAAATCAATTAGACGAGAGTAGCTTGGCAGATGGTGAGGGATGGATCAAGGGTATTACTCGTCCAGAGTTAAATGTGTGGCTCTGGGCTGTCGCGAAAGACAGATCTGACTACAGGGAACTGGATAGATTCGTATTGCACGATACAATCTTCTTCTGAGGGGTTATATTGATCTGGAACCGGGGATGGGCGCACCATGGAAATGGGATGGGGGGACACTCGCCGCAGCTATTGGCGATGAGATAAGCATCGCAGGGACGGGAAGAATCACATTAAAAGCGAGTGTTGATCAGCTCAGGAGTGTTGGCTATACGCACAGTATTCAGATCAAATGAAGTGCAGACTTCGGATTCGATGGTGATCCCGATGTGTGGCCAGCCGCCTAGCGGCAGCATTGCGACTCTGTGAGGAACGTCGCATCTCACGGACCAAGTAGAAAGTAAGATACGTTTATGGATGTGAAGACGACCACACCGCAGTGCGGTGCCATCGCAAGACGGCAAGTTTCCAGACCATTGCACGGCCCATCACGGAATTTGAACATAGCGTAAGCTACGCACTGCCTTGGAGAGTCGGGGTGGGTATATGTAGATGCTCGTCAAGGCAGGGAAATCATGGATTGATCAGTGCAACTCTGCCACTGCACCGGTGTTGGATAGCGCGGACCTTCTGAGCAGGGCATTGGGCTGTGGGCGAGCTGCGACGCAGGATCATGTATCACTGAGCGTAATCGGGTCTCCACCTGTCCTGATCAAAGAAGGCGCTGCGGCTCAGTTGTACGTCTGTATACCAGCGGAGAATGGAATCGTTGGCCCTCCCTTGACGTTGTGTGGCATCATGATGGGAAAAGCACAGGACCATCAAGATACGATCATGCTAGTGTGAGAGGCGACCCATATCATGTCCGAGCGGACTTCATGTTCGTCGTGATCGTGATGGGAGACTCGAGGCCTGGATACTCGGAATGGTCCCATCAGGTTACTGCACATCGTCGACAGATACCGTCTTCACGCACAGCACTTACCCCAGAATCCATATCTCGTGTCACCTGGCTGACTGTAGTCGGTACAGACGGTATAAAGCCGAGACCCTCACAACACACGGAATGTGCTAAAAGGACCGCCGGTCGGCCCATTGAATCCTCCCTCTTGCTGCCCCAAAGCCTTCTCTGCCAGCCCAAAAAGATGTCTGTTCCCGAGACGGACCTGGAGATTTTCAGCACACCACCCACCTCGCCGAGCATTTCCCGAACGAACTCGCACGCAGACGATGACGCGGGCACCGACAGCGTCGTGCGGCGTTCGCTGTCGAGGCAAGACGGCAAACCGCTCTCGCTGCGAACAAACATTGCCTGGGATCACGACATCGTAATTGGGTCACCCGACTTGGTTGGTAATAAGGTTACGCCCATCGCCGCATCTGGTTCAGTCGACACCACCAGACCCGATAGCGCAGCACAGATCACCGTCTCAAGCTCCCCCTCGAGCTTCAACTCGATACCCTTGCCCATGGATCCATCGCCCCTGCCAAACAGATCGCCGTGCTTCGTGCACTCCCATCTCGACAAGAATGCATCCCTTCAGGACTGGTTGCGTGCAAAGGACCACCAGGTCCTTGGCGTCGACGTCGGCGTAGCCAGGTCCCTCCAGCAGTCGCAACGACCGCGCCATCATGACCACTCGGCAGCCACTACACCAGTAGACTTTCCTGCCAGGGACGCGACCCACATCCTGTCCGGTAGTGAGGACGACGACGATCCCAACAGCGGTAGTCTGACAAGGCAGCTTGCGGAGACCGCCGTCGGTGTGCGGGAAATGAGCAAGCAGTTGGGTAAGCCGTTCTGTGCTCGACGTTGCGTGTCGGACTTAGCTTGGGTAGGTCGTGCACGGATACGCGCAAATATCCAAAGTGTTCTCATCGTGACCAAGGCTCGAGACAACAGGCTCATCAAGTTGACCCGCGAGCTCGCACTGTACCTCATGCTCAAACCACGTCACGGTCGTCGCGGCCTCGTTGTGTGCGCAACAAGTTAACGGTCTTTGCCTTGCACTGACGCACGTGCGTAGCTACGTTGATCACCAGCTACGGCGGTCTAGACGCTTCGATGCTGCCGGCATCAAACGTGACCATCCAGAATTATTCGAGCCATTTCCCAGTAGGAGGTCGAGCAGCAATTCACTGTCGTCTTTATCGTCGTTCACATCCCAGGATGATTCTCATGTGCACCAAGAGGGCCAACTCCGGTATTGGACCAGTGAAATGTGTAGCCGTAGTCCACATCTTTTCGATTTTGTCGTCACGGTGCGTGCTTATACACTGCTGTGTTGGGCAGCTCTAATGGAACTGTAGCTGGGCGGCGATGGAACCGTGCTTTTTACCTCATGGCTGTTCCAACGCATTGTTCCACCCGTCCTCCCGTTTGCGCTAGGCTCTCTTGGCTTTCTCACAAATTTTGACTTTGCCGACCATCAAGCTGTGGTAGACTCTGCCATTGATGCAGGTATCCGGGTCAACCTCCGTATGCGATTCACCTGCACGGTGTATCGCGCAGTATTCGACAAAGGAAAATGTAGAAAGGCCGTAAAGAAGGGTGAGACTGGAGAAATAATGATGAAAGATTTAAAGAAAGGTGGCTGGGAAGCTCTCGAGGGTGGCTGGTCCGGCGGTGTCTTACCCGATTGTGGTAAGTACACCAAGGACAGAGAAATCATGTGTTTCACTACCCGCCCTGTTGAGACGTTCGAGGTCTTGAACGACCTTGTCGTAGATCGAGGGCCCAGCCCCTACGTCAGTCTGTTGGAACTTTTTGGTCAGCACACAGTTTTTCCCCGTGTGCTTTATGCTGATTTTGATGGAACAGGAGACGAACATCACATGACCACGGTACAAGCGGATGGACTCTGCGTGGCCACGCCAACAGGGTCAACTGCATATTCGGTGAGGTCGGTTCAAAATTATTCCATTCGAAAATATTGATTGTATGAAAGCTTTCCGCTGGCGGGTCCCTTGTGCATCCGGAAATTCCAGCCATTCTCATTAGTCCCATTTGTCCCCACACTCTCTCCTTCCGTCCAATGCTACTTCCCGATAGTATGGAACTCAGAATCTGTGTTCCATTTAATTCTCGCAGCACTGCATGGGCCTCGTTTGATGGCCGTGGGCGGGTGGAACTTAAGCGTAAGCCAGGGTTTCGCATAGTATCGCATGATTTCACGCCGAGTTTCTGGAACAGAGGGTGACCATATCAAGATCAGTGCCTCCAAATACCCGTTTCCCACAGTATGCGCGGACAAGCAATCTACTGATTGGTTCCACTCAATTTCGCGTACCCTAAAGTGGAACGAACGCCAGAGGCAAAAGTCGTTCGTTGTCGTGGAGGAATCACCAGTGAAAACGAGCCGTACGAGGAGAACAGCTTTTAATTCTACTACAGATGGGACATTTCCCTCTGAAACGCTTGAAGAAGAATTGGAGGGGGACGAAGAGGGAACGGCAGAGGATGACGATGAGTTTGATATTGACGATTCCTCGGTTAGCGCCGCCGAAAGCGAGCAAGACATCACAATCCAAGTTCAAGACGAGCAGAACCAAGGGGATTTCGCGGTCAGGGTTACCAAAGCACGGGACGTGGCATCACAGACTGATTCTGAGGTTGAGGTGGCTGCCACCGTCCTTACACACGCCATCACGCCCAGGTTCTCTCGCTCAACGGGGCCGCGGTCACGGTCGAAATCGGGGTTACACTCAGGGGTTGACACTCCTGGACGATTTGCAGGCCCTGCTCATTTACCACCACCTCTCTCGAATCAGCATCATTCGGTGTTTACTTCCAAGAATCCATCGCCAACTATTTCCGACTCCTCCGATGATTCATTGTCAAATATGGATCGGGTTCAACGCGGCGCCAGGGATGACCTTCATTCAGCCCAGCAACACTGTAGTGGTCGCAGTCGGATTCCTCGAGACAGGGACCTCGATGACAATCTCCAAACACCCACGATACTAGACGGTGTTTCTGACAGGAGTCATGTCCACCACAAAGGGATCCCGAAGGGAGACGAATACCAACATCGTCGTGCATTTGCAGCATGGGGAAATGACGAAACCGACAGCGGGACAAGCGACAGCGACCTCTAGGCCAATGTCTCGTTCACGCGTTGGTGGTGATTATAGCTGTTCTCTCGTTCCGATCCAATCACTACGACTCTTGGGATTTTGGGGACTCGGCAACAAGTGTAGTGTAGTGTAGTGCATGTAGCATTGTAAGTAATAATACCATGCGGAGGTTCGTGAACCATCACGTGACTAGGAAGAGCACGCGTCTCGTTACTCTGAATTATCGAGTGTCGTTCTGACATGGCCGAGAGTGGTGCCCACCTCACGACGTCTCGAGTCAATCGTCTGCTGAGGCCTCTCCGAAACAAGTGCATCACCTTGGCTACACTTCCCAAGACAGCGGCCGCGTCTCGCGTTACTTGTTCAACGCAGTCTTCCAACTGGCATTCTGACGACCATCCTCCTCTCAGTCTCTCAGCGACCACCAAGAAATTGACGCTCAATAGGTGTTCTGCAGACGAGTTTGAACTCTCAAGACGGATTCATGCAGTTTGTGATGCTTTCAAGAACATTGCACATGCTGCCTTCGGTCGACTGTGTCTTGAACGTATTCCCAGTCTTGCCGCAATGTGCGCCCTGGTCGTTTCCGAAAACATGCCGGCTATAGACACCTTGGTCGTCTCTGGTGAAGACACAACCGATAACATACTAGACGTAGACACCATTTACGAGGCAGTGCCACCACATTATCGCAGGTATTTATCGCGTTGTCCTCGAGTATACTCACAAATGATTGGTGCATCCTAGGTTCTTGATTGCATCACACGCATTGTCCATGATATTATGCATTTGCCCCCATCACCATACCCTTCTAACCATCTTGCTCGACCACTGCCTCTCCTTTAGTCTAGTACATGAATCAAAACGTCTCTTGAACATCATTCTCACGCAAGCATTTCTGCCATCTAATTCGTCGCATCCGCCCCCGGCCACGCACCCAGCTCATATAAACTATCTTCTCGATCTGCATACAAAGTGGACCAATGGAAACAGGCCGTATGGAACGTCTTTGGATACACCGCTGTTCACCACCTCAGCATTCTGCCAGGTGTTGCTTGGCACCCTGTCGCAAACATCTTCCGGCCATTCTCTATGGTCCTCCAAGGTTTTGGACAGATTGTTACATGCTGTGGGAGGCTGCGATATTGATTCATATATTTGTATCGTCCGCGCACTTACTCAGAGTTTCTGGGAGACATCGGGTTCTTCCCTGGAAACCGTGCAAGATGACGTGCAATTCGTTATGCTCAGGGATAAGCTTTCCGAATTGATGTCGAACCTCTTTGATTTGCTTTTCATCCAGCATGGCACCCATCCTCCTCCCTTCATCTCATCTAGGATCTATACTGCCATCGATATGCTTCATGATTGTCATGTTGCTCGACTTCATCTGTTGCGGGCGTCCACTCCAGGTTCTGCTATCGATCTCCCTGATGTGATCATCATCTTCACGGTGCACATCTTCGTTGCTTTCCGGAACTCGATTGATAATTTCGACCGCCTTTTGGTTATACTTGATGACTCGAGTCCCATTCCATCCACCTTCTCCAAACTAATGCTGTACTTCAGTCGATTTCAAGAAAGTCAAGCCTTCGATGACTTTGCCGAGGCTTTCTTATCTGAATTGAAATCGTATTCGTCTGCTCTCCGCTCTGAAAAATTGTTCAGGCTTGACGCTTCCTTGTGGGCATGTGCACTCCGTCACTTTGAGACGCTAACAACGACTTCCCAAAAAGCTAGCTCAGTCCTTGTGACACGGTACAAACGACAACTGATGGAAGCTGTGGATACAGCAGAACGCCGGTGCTTTGGAGGGGACTGCAGCCCTATTGTGTCGACAGCTCACACAACCGCGGCTCGTGCAAGACGTACACATTACGTGAATACGAGCGGACACTGGGAATGGGAGGACATGGTCGGGTCCTGGATTCGAAGAACGCCAATCCACAAGAAACGGAAGATCGATGAAAGTTGCTTGCATACCCCATTGCGACGTAGTAGTTCCTGTCTATGGGGTACTATGACCTCCAAAGTTGCATCACCGGCACCTGTCCCCATGCCCATATCTAATCCCCGACGTTCATCGACATTTTCCCCATCATCTTCTTACTCGCAGTTCTCCGACCCTGAATTCCCCACGGATGATGGGTCCGAATACCAAGAAGAGACTGACAAGGAGAACCATCCTAGTAGTCCCCAGCGGGCAGTCAAGGGATCTCACCGGATTAAACGCCGAAGTTCGAACTTCTTCTCTCTATTAGCCGACGCCCAGATGAACCGTATTGTCTTGCACTCCAGTGCCCGTTCCGATTCGAAGCCACCATTATCTGCCATACCCGAAAAGTATATTCTATCGTCGTCCTCGCGAGAGTCTCAGCATGCTCCACGCAAGCAGGAACACAATATCTGCAGAAAGGCGCCGCCTCGCCCTCGGCCATCGGAGACCCTGCTTCCTTCTGACGATTCGTTGAATCTATTTGCGTATGCAACGTCGTCGCCAATCAGGTGTTGAATTGAAAATTCAAGTGGTTGTGCGCAGTGGGTGAAAGTTGCATAATTTGTATGTAAATCATTAGACCGCCTACCCATGCGAAATCGCCTGAGATATTGGCTATGTAATGTACCGTTTTTCTAGGCTCCAGGTTAGTCTCATTACAGTGTGGATGGCGCTCCCAACTTATAGCTGCATTCTCTGCTCTTTCATGCCAACAGTTGTGTCTGGAAAGCGGTGACCACGCGCCTGCCTCGTGGAGGCTGTGAGGACAACCTCCTTTCAGATGATGATTCACGTCGGGGGTACCAGTCCTGGCAGCCGTAGTTCAACGCAATAGGCACACAACACCCTTTCAACTGGAGCTGTAGAGACTATCACAGCGGCGAACAAACTTTTTTAACCAACTCCTTTCTATTGAGGCGTCAGGTGAGCATATCACAATACACTTGTTGGTCCCCAGACGAGAACTGGCAGCCAGAATGTCTAGATCTGACCATGACAGTTCTGCTCCCGTTACGTCTCCTTCACATTCTCGTCCAGCATCGAAGGCGCACTCGGTGGTCGATGGCCATGCCAAGGTCAGTCGTTGCTCAGAGAATGTGTTCCATCTGATGTGGGGCTAAGGGCATTTGTAGCCTAAAAATATTACTACTTTGAATATCCTATTCATCGGAGAGACAGACACAAGGGGGAGTTCGATTGTCGACCTTATTTCAAGTTCAGAAGAGCAGAATGATACCTCGCCCCATGCCAATTACCACCCCTTTTGCAACGCCGTGTGCAGCGTCGCCCTTGATGGCAAGAAATTCATGCTATATGCCTCACCCACGAGCGAGCCTATGGACGCAGCGGCGCACATGGAAGGGATTCAGGAAATGTTGACCTTCCTTCGTGCAAATGGTGGAGTTCACTTGCTTGTATACTGCATGAATGCACTGCATCCCACAAGGTGGATCCATGAAATCCATCATGCCATTACTGCCGATTTTATCTCACCCCCCCACATTCCTGCGGTCGCCGCCATCACCGGAGTCTCCGATATGGAGGGACAAGACAGCTGGTGGTCTAACATCGAGGATGCTGTAGCCGGTCAAGGGCCGCGATTTGATGACCACACGTTCATTCAGACGACGACTACGGATGACCAGTCACTCACTGGTGACCACGTCTCAGAGAGCCGCCATACCCTTCACCAACTCATTCTCCGAAACGCTAGCCCTGAGACGGAGTCAGATAAACAGCGTGCGGCTTTCTACAAACAACGGTCTATTGGAAACTCATTGCAGTCCCTTCTCGTCATGCTAGCCCGGAAGCCCCCCTCTCGCACACTTGATGGTTCCAAATCCATAGACATTGTACTGCTCGGAGAGATCGGCGTCGGGAAAAGTTCACTCATCAACCTGATCACCAGGGCGAACGTTGCCAGAGTATCCTCGGACACCATAGGGTGTACTAGGACCGCTACCAGGTATACCATCAAGGAGAAGGGCAGGGTCTTTCATTTGTATGACACCCCTGGCCTCGTTGATCCCCAGATGGGCGACAGACCCTTCATCGACCCAATCGACACCATCCAAAGGCTGATACGTGACCTCGGCAATGGAGACGGCCCGGACCTAGTCCTCTTCTGCGTCGACAACTCGAGGCCAACGACAGCATTTAAAAGAAATTACTGCATATTTTACAAGTACATTTGCAGCAGCAAAGTCCCGTTCGCTCTTGCCGTGACGAAACTTGGGGGAGGTCAAGGTGCAGCTCAATGGTGGAACCAATATGGCAGTTTGGTGCGGAGGTATGGCATTGATCGTTCAAGGTACATTGGGTTGGCATGCGGCAAAGGATACCCGGACCCCAACGGAGACGCGGCGGAAGGGCAGCTGAGGGAATCTCTTTTATCATTCTTTATCGCATGCACCGGTCGACAAAAGAATGGCGCATTGTCGCTACGTTCCTCGATGGAGCGCGTTACTTTCTTCTTACGTTCTCGGGCGTCGACGCCGGAAAGGACGCTGATGAAGCAATGTGGATTGGAAGAGCAGACCGCTCGGGAACTTGTCAACCGAATAATTTCTTCGAAAAACAAGGTAATGATCCCTGGACACTCCTGTTCGCATCGTTGCTTAACCATTTCTTCCGCACCAGTCCGTCGATAGCTACGCAACTCGATAACTATGCAACCCAAATGTGATATTCTCAGTATTCTTGGCATTTCCAGCGGTGGAAGCGACGACGCAACGTTGGACCGGTGCTCGATTAATATACGCACTTTTTGTGTCTCTGTGACTGTCTGGACGTGGCGCTAGTTTGCTAAATATTGCCGTGAAGCAAGCTGGACTTCCAGATACAACTTGACCTTATCTGATGGCGTTCTCGCCTGTTTATCGTGTGCAAGGTAGCCATGCACCGAACGGCCCCGTATAGTCGTTTTGTTGAGATGGAGCTTCGTGCTGCCACTGCGCGATGCCCACGATGCCACGATTAACTTGTCTACTCAACGTGCAAAACATGCACCTGGCACTCGTGCTTCGCGTGCTCTGATCTAACGAGTCGGTGCGGTCTTTGGCTCTGGTGGTCGTCTGCTAATTTCCAGCCCAAGTCCCAAGCAAGCGAGCCAGACGCTCCAACAGGTAGTGTGGACACCCGAATGCCAGCACGGCGGCATCCTATCCACGATAGGAACCTGTCCACGTTCCATTGGCAACCCTTTCCAAGCCCTTGCCATGCATGGCACACATCAGTCCTCGTGTCGTCCCCCTCACCATCCGCACGATCATTAATCACCGAAGTCGTCTCATCTAGACCAGTCTGAGCAGACGACACCCTCGCGTGCGTTCACCCTTTCCAAACACAAATACCACCTCTCGGTTCACCTGCCCTTCCTCCCTCCACCCCGACCCGCCATCGATTTGTTCATTCACACCTTTATCGACTCGCTACATCTTCGAGCGGCTGTTAATCCCCTCCGTCGTTGCGTGCGGTTTACAAACCCAGTTTCTCACGTCCTTGGACCATAGCGGTATGTAGCACTGATACGCAAGTCGGTCGATGGGGCTCGATCTGAACGTCCGATAGACTGTTCATGAGTTCCTCGCTCAACATCATCCTCTTCGGGGAGACGGGCGTCGGCAAGAGCTCGGTGATCAACCTGATTGCTGGGCGACAGATCGCCCAGACGTCCCCAGACGTCCAGGGATGCACCATGTCGTTCAAGCCGTACACGTTCCCCGTCAACGGCCGCACCTTTCACATCTGGGACACGGTCGGCCTCGAGGAGCCCGAGATGGGCGTCAATGGCTACCTCCCCGCGATCGAGCAGGCCTGCGACCTCATCCAGCAGCTGACGAGCCGGGGGGGCGTCGACCTGCTCCTCTTTTGTATCCGCGGGAACCGGGTCACGGCGACCACGCAGAGCAACTATAGGCTGTTCTACGAAGTGCTCTGCAGGACCCAGGTTCCGATCGCGCTCGTCATCACGCACCTCGAGCGGGAAGCGGACATGGAGAAGTGGTGGGAGAGGAATGTGGAGAGTCTGGAAAAATATGGCATCAAGGCCGCAGGACATGCCTGCGTGACCGGACTGCCGACGCACAGCAAATACCAGGAGTCGCGACACAACATTGCCAAGCTGTTGGAAGGACACAGGGGCGACGGGCGATTTACGATGCCGCCAGAAGGGTGGCTCATCGAGTTTTTGCGCATGTTTGGACTGTTTGCCCCCTTGAAGCGGGAATCCAAACGAAAGGACATCATGAAGGTCCTGACGAAACGCTGCAAACTGGACCAAAAGATAGCAGAGGAACTTGCCACCAAGTTGGAAGGCAATTAGTATACGACGTAGCACGCTTACGAATGCTAATCACACGATGTTCACGCAGTCGTAGATATAAACATGGATTTCTCTAGTCTATATGCACGATGTCAGGACTTCAGATCTGCAATCAGGTGAAGGAAGCGAGTTGCCTCCTGACGACAGAAACAAGCAGGGACCCGAATGCAGGACCGCAGGGATCTTGGACTGAAATATTATGGGTACTGGACCATGACGCTGGTGGGGCCGGAACAATACATATGAGGGACCCTCAGTGGCACCATCTAGGCCTCTCGGTATTCCTTCCTCGGTAACATTTGGAGTCTGCATATCGCGCCCTGGACAACCTGTCGGACGAGATCCGCATTCCAAGAGGTGTGCTGTAGTGGACGATACGGACGGATCTCCTAGCCACCGGTTGGCGACTGTCCCCCCCGGAGGCATTGGTCCCTGGTCGAAAATCACAGCCCGTAGTATCCAGACGCCGCCTGCATTCAAAGCAGCTTCTGGTCCATATGTGCATAACCTCTGTGGCGTCGTGACGATCGCGACCGCAAGTATCGGAATGCGAGGATTTCACAGATAATAAAGGGCCATGCAGCAGAAGCACAACTTGAACGCCACCTGCAAACCTTGGACCTTGCTCTGAGATACGGTCCACAAGACCATTTGTTTTCATGTGCATTGCAGATGCGGAACAATGAGTAAGCTTGTTCCGCACACGAGCATCGAGGGCAGAGTATCCGAGTCCAACGGGCACGACGCCAGGGCTGTACACCGATTCGTTCTGCAAGACTTGGAACGCGGCCCACGTCCGCAACCACGTCCGCCGGCTTCCAGTGCTGAAATAACCGTCCGACGAGACCGGGACACAATGCGCTCAGGCTGCTCATGTCCGCGAGTTCGGACGCTTCCCGTCACCTGACATATGAAATCATGTTCGCACGTTTATCAGGCAGTTGGGGACTAGATGGCCCCGCAGCAAGTCTGCTCCCTCGCGCGGACGACTTGTGTGGCAGGCCGCTGAGACCGTAGTGCGACGTGCGATGTGACGGCCGACAGCGCACGCCCAGTTTACCGTCGTGAGCTGAATGTCGTGATCAAGAAGATCGTGTGGCTTGACTCACCAAACGCCATCTTTGCACGACCAGAGTTCGTACGCCAATATATATGGGCCCGTGCCGTAATCTTGAGTCTAGTGATGGCAGGCTCGAGCGCTGTTTTGCTCCGACCCACGTTCGCGATGCGCAGTGTATCCACCTGATATACAATGTCGTCAGCGCGCAGTCGGGAATTCCAGGTGCGCGAACCCTTCTGGTTCACTTTTCAAAAGTGACGATAGGGAACCGGCCCAGGTCTCCGTGGTGCCCGTTCTCACGCATAAACCATAGCGGCCGAAGAAGCCAGACGTACACGGAACGTGTGGGTAACGAAATCGGGTGCGAGGGTCCAAGGCGATAGTAGGGTCGTGTCGGCTGTTCGCCTCGACGCCACGAAGATATGCTTGGCCCAAGCGTGAACGCAGTGGAGATTGAACGAGGAGAACGATTGCAGATAAGAGTGATCGATCTGCCCACGGCAAAAAATACCTGCAGCTACGTAAGTTGGAGAGTGTTGTACATCATAAACTTAATCTCCGTCAGAGCGCAGGGTCGCCACTGAGGAATTGACGTGTAGTGAAGACCTCCCGGCCCAGGTACACTAATCAGTCGTGCGATGTAAGATATATGGTACGGACGTGTCGGGCATACTCGGCTGCAAATCGCTGCTACGTGAGCAAGGCTGCTAGACGTCTCGCCGTGTCGCCATCCATGTTGCAGCGCTTGACCAGTGTGCGGACCATCTTGTCTCCTTTTGGCGGATTCTTACCGTGCAAGAGGCCCCCTAGGCCGGCCAACAGTCTTGCAAACCACGACTCTGGTGGCATTGAAAATCTCCGTTTGGTAGTGGAATGCAAGAGAAGAAGTTTGTGCAGCGCCTCTTTCGATTCGTTGTACTTTGTCTCCTCCTCTTCGACACCGGTGACACATGCGTGCCCAACGCTGTGGATGCCATACATCTTGATGTGTTCCTCGTTTCGTGTCCACCAGTCTTCCATTTGCGCTTCCCTCTCCAAGTTGGTGACGACCAAGGCGATGGGGACCTCCTTGTTACAGAGGACCTCGTAAAAGAGGCGGTAGTTTCCCTGCGTTGTTGCGGTGATCCTGCTGCCTCGGACGCAAAATAGCAAGAGATCGACCCCCCCTGCGCTAGCGAGGTCGCGGATGAGTGCATGAGCCTTTTCGATCGCGGACAGATATCCGTTGACGCCCATCGTAGGTTCTTCGAGGCCGACGGTATCCCAGATTCTGACTTGGATGTCTGCGATGGCAAAGGCGTATTTCGTAGACTGCAAGGTGCATCCCTCGACATCCGAGGAGACTTTGGCAACGGGCTTCCCTGCGAGCAGGTTAATGACGGAGCTTTTTCCGACTCCTGTTTCTCCAAAGAGGATGATGTTGAGCGCTGCTAGGGTGTCAGTGCGGAATGGTTGGTGAATGCGTCAAGCGGGCATGCTCACCATTGGACGGGGACATTGGCACTGTGGGGTTGGTTGCTCGTAATTGGAGTGGGTTGTTGGCCAGAAAGAGAACGAGGCACAAGGCCAAAACGTTGATGCTGTGGACGAGCTCAAGGTGGAGACGTGGAAGCACAGCATTGCTGCAGGACGTGCAATGCGTCGTGCACGAACATCACGCGCGGAAGGCCACGCGCTGGCATTGGTTGACAAAGCGGTGAGTGAAGCGCGTTGCTCGCATCGTCAAGCAGCGGCGAGGAAGCTCCCGCCGCCTTCCTCGCGGCCGAGGTCGATAAGCGCTCTGGTGAAACTTGGCGTCGGGTAGCTTGACGTAGGACTGTGGCTTACGACAGCAGATTCCCACAGGGGAGGAGGGCTGATCACGAGTGCATGCGAAGCCTTGGCCCCATAAACCATCGGAATGACCATACGAGACAGGCTCTGGATGTGGAGCCGTCATTCCATTCGACACTGCATCATGGCGGTGCAGAGCCTGGAGAGAATGGTGGCCCCGTGTGGTGTTCCCTTGGACGTTATCGTGATGCGGGTGAAGTGAGATAAGGTCGGGCGGTGGACGGTGACCGACGCTGGTGAGCAGGGGGGGGAGGAGAGGGGGCCGGAAGGGGGCGACATGCGCGACACACGTGTTGATTGTCCCCATTCGTCGGCTGATCCGACGCAAGGCCGACACGAGGCCCAGCGCTGGGCCCTTGGCTCGTCATTGTCCGCGTCGGCGTCGCTACCACCTCCGCACAGCCACAAGTCACGCTCAAAAACGAGCTTGTCGCCGTCTCCCTTTCACACGCCTCTCTCTCAAGGCCATCCTCCTCCCCCTCCGACGATCCCGCGACGACCCCCCCCCTCACGACCGCCCCCTCCGCGCCCTCCCCCATGCCTGCGCGTCCCTCCCTCCT
>JBBPMG010000185.1:0-39732 GCA_038090195.1 Boletellus deceptivus
GGGGCGCAGCAACGAAGGGATGATGCACAGTGTGAGACTCACTGTACTAGCAGAGTTTAGTCTTGGTAGAGTATCAGTACCCGAGTATGGGCACTGTGGTTGCAATAGAGTAGAGTTTAATGTGGGGCAATAGCCTCAGGTGAGGTAAGAGCGAAATGAAACCAGGGGTGAATGGTTATGGATTCGTTACAGCATTGTGTACGTTACATGCTGCTTTTATACTAGTCAGGAGTCTGAGTATAAACCTAAAAGTGAGTCGTCTGGAGTCATTCTGACTCCTAATGACTCATGTTTGAAGCATGTGATGTCATTATGACTCGTTATGAGTCATTCTGACTCACAATTTCAATTACTGTTGAATGAGTCATTGTGACTCATTGTGACTTGTTATGACTTGGACATGAGTCTGTATGAGTCATGTCGAGTCATAATGACTCGAGCCTAGGGGTTTGTATGTCCTATTTGATAGGTTAGAATAAGTCCTGCTTATCCTAATGGTATTAGCATAATTGTAGTAGAATGTTCCAACTGTTCCGGTGGTTCTGGTTGTTTCGGAACCTTCGGAACTCAATACAGTTGGTACTGGGTAATTGTTCCGGCAGTTCCAGTTGTTCCGGAACATCCGGAACTTGATATAGTTGATACTCGACTAGTTAGTTACACTATGTCCAGTTCATTACATGAACTAGACATGTGCTAGCTTTTTTCAACAACAGCGTCTATCGTGAGAAAAGGAAAAGAAACAGTATCCGTCGAGTATAGAGGGCGGAACGTAACAGCAACAAGCATTCGGCACAGAACAAAAGGTTGCTGGATAGATAGGTGGACGTCTAAAGCCACGCTCCAAGAACATGATACTACCTTCCGGAGCAGTCAGCTTCTTGGTCGTCCATTAGGACCCTCGGATTCAAATCTGCACACCGTCCCGATCAACACCGGACCCAGTTCCTTCCAAATCCCTCAAGTTTCCGTCCTCGATCCGGTCCTCTCCCAATGCGACCTCCGCAAACCTGATCGCAGATCGAGTCGTAGTTTGACCCACAGGGGTAGGGCGTGACATTATTCCGAACCCGCTATCGATTCCGCACGAAGACCCGCCACGGGAACCGCGATCGTACAGCTCGCGGACACTGATGACGAACCGAGGCATCGCAGAGCACATCACTGAGACAGTGACCGTGGTCAGGAGCGTTGAAGTGCCATGTGTCAGAGGGCCGTCCTGGACGATGCGGACGATATTGTTGACCACGTTGCTAGAGTCGTGTAAGCGTACGGTTTTGGAATGTATCATGAGTGGGGCAGGCGGGGAAAGTACGACCGTCACGCATTAAGACAGCGAAGGGCAACAGGAATAAACGCACATAACAAAATAAAAGATGCCATGCTTGACAAACAGCTGGATATATTTGTTAGGCTGCCATGTCTTCGTCGCCCTGTACATCTCCATCGATTCCTTCAGAGCCTGAATAAGAGCAAGAATCAAAAGCACGAGGGCAAGAATAAATCGCGGGACCACTCTAGCATTAATGTAGAGTGACCACGGGGCGCTCAATGCAAATGTGCAATAAGCGAAATCGTTAATTTGGACCACCGCAACTAGAGAAATGGAATATAGTGATTGGGATCACCAGACTAAGACCACATCGACAGTACAGCCATATCTTAGGACGCACCCGACAAGAAGACATTTGGCTTCATGTATATCGCCTGAACGACGATCGAGATAGCAGTCTGCCCCACGAGCATGAACAGGAGGATGCAAAGAACCTTCTTGGATTGACCCCACATTGCATAAACACGCATGATTATCATCACTGCCATTGACGTTTACTGTGAAGAACTGGATTCCAGATGTGACCACTCACAGTCAGCAGAGCCGATAAACACCGGGGTCATCCACTGCGTGACAAGATAGAGTGCGGTACCTTCAAAGGACTTCTGATTATCTCTAAGACTATTGAAGATGATATGCTATGCTTACATCTGTTCAAATGTTAGCTTTACCTTTTTGTCCGTCAGGTAATCCAGATGCATACGTCTGTCAGAAGTGCCATTCAGTCTCACCAGTAAATTTAAACACGAAGACGAGAGACTGACATGAGCGGGACCAGGTACAATTGAAGAGCCCACTGTAGATAAGGTGGATACGCCGGATTAGTCTCGATCAATTACAGTAATTGTAGCACCGAACTTACGTAGCGCATCGGTACTTAACGATTGGATCGATGTCAGCATATCGTCCACTGCAGATAAGGAAGAGACGCCTACATGGCATAACAAAGACCAGTGTATCGGATCTATGAGAATTATGAGTTGAAAGGCAACGTGTTCATGGGCCATACATGTTTACGCACAAAAATAAATATCGTGGATGGCCAGGTCCAGCGCCTGCGCTGTATAACGTCGGCAACACAGCATCCACTCAGTAATTGTAATTTTCGTACCCAGATATAGTCTACCTTCCCAAATTTTTAAAAGGTGAATTGGTAGCGCAGAAGAAGAAACGTACTTCTCTTGCGAAGGTGAGGACTGAAAGACGGCACGTATTCTCAGCGAAGTGTGAAGAGAAAGACAGCGATACCATACCATAGTCATACGCTACTGCACTGATTATCGAGACTGCGCTTACTTATAAGATCAGTCATCGAGAGCGATGAGGAATGGTCGTACTGCATGTGTAGTCTATGAATTGAAGGAGCCGCACAGCGGACTGTAAGTCAGACGACATGACGCATGTAATTGATACTGAGAAGAGGTTGGAGGGTGAGGTGAAGGTGGACTTAGTGAATAGATATACAAACCAGTATGTGGAGGGGAAGGAGCACTAAAATAGACAGGCTATACTGTCACTTTGATGCAACGAATAACAAATATTGCCATTACTTTCCTAACTGCAGTTGTGGGTGATGCATTGATGCATCAAGCCTAATTATCCTAATGCCATGGTTTTCTAAGCTGATGCATTATCGTATGCAGCAAGCCCACCCCCTGTGACCACCCTGATATTGCCAGTAATTCATCAACGTAACTGTTTACGAACACGGCCCCCACCGCCCAGCCGCGATACATCTATTCACACGTCTGAAAGCCGCCCCTCCCCTCGCCCCTGTTTATGATGCATCAAAGTACACGTCAGTATACCCGCATCGCCCGTCACCCGTCACCCGGCTGACGTGGCATCAGCACACACATCGACGGGCACGCCCCGCCCACTGCCCGCCATCTGGTATGATGCATTAACGCACACGCCTAATGACACACCGCACCCACCGCACACCGCCTACTTCATGATGCATTAGACGCATCTGCAAACGATTCTGAATACGTGCCCACCCACACCGCCCGGTTTATGATGACCGCTCAGAGCTTAATTGCCACAAGCGCCCTGCTACCACCGCACGGCCACCGTGGATGCGAGAGCTCTGCCAGAATGATGGGCTTGACGCCACTGGCTCTTTGAATGAGGTAAAGTGATGATGATCTGCCACGCAAAACGGACCAGAGCGTAGCGCCATAGCGGTCGATAACAAGTGGGTGAATGTCACTGACCCACTGAGGCCCCGCCCGGAGTCACTGTCCTCATCCAAGTTCGAAACGATTGAAGGTGGTATTTACTTACGTTCTCAGGTTCTCAGTCAGCTGAATTACTAACACCATCCCTTGATAAGAGTTCCTCTCTTAAACCTATTCGCGACTACACCCGCCCGAATGTACCCTGAGAAATCCGTAGTCCAGCCCATGACCTAGCGATCCCCGTGCAAACCCTTGCAGACGCGATCTCAGACACGGTCGCGTTTTGATTGATGAGGCTGTAACGTGTGAGTTATTCCGATTCCGCTGTCGATCCCGCACACTCCGACGACGCAGTTGGCTCATATAGCCCTCGCACACTGAGGATGTCGATTAACCATGACATTACGACGTATGAGAGAGGGACTCATAACACTCCAGAGCGTCACCAGCGGAGTTCTTTGTTAGGTATATGTATCAGGCTCGCTAGAGTTTGCGGTGCGACCAACGAGCACGTTGAACAACTAGAATAGGAAACCACTGAATAAGACACCCGATGGTGGGGACATAGGAAAGCACAAGAGAAAGGAACAGCAAGTAGACTACGGAACAATACAGGGATGACAAAGAAAGACTCGGGCGATGCAGAGTGCACGGACCAGGCACAGAGCGATTGTCATCAGTGTGCATTTCGGCTGTACTCGACACATGCCTCAGATCTACACGAACTAGCGTTCAGTACACAACAAAAAGACGACTGTATGGATAAGTTTCGATAACCGGGGAAACGAACATGCTGAGTGGACGTCTAGAGATATGATCCAAGAACTTCATCACACCGCCTTCTGGAGTCTATCGCCTAGCGCTCAACCCTCGACACCAGCCAGCTTCATGGTCGTCCATCAGGATCTTCTCGTTCAAACCTGTACACCATCTACAACGCCGGACCCGGTTCCCTCCAAGCCCTCTGAGTTTCCGTCCTCGGTCCGGTCCTGCCCCGGTGCGACCTCCGCGAACCTGATCGCAGGTAGAATTGCAATTTCCCCCAAAGGGGTAGGGTGTGACATTATTCCGAACCCGCTATCGATTCCGCACGAAGACCCGCCACGGGAACCGCGATCGTACAGCTCTCGGACACTGATGACGAACCGAGGCATCGCGGAACACATCACCGAGATAGTGACCGTGCTCAGGAGCGTTGAAGTGCCATGTGTCAGAGGGCCGTCCTGGACGATACGGACGATATTGTTGACCACATTGCTAGAATCGTGTGAGTATGTCTTTTCAGAACTTATCAAAAGCGGGGCGGGCGAGGAATACGTGACGCAACGCATTAAGACGGCGGCAGGAAGTGGGAAGAAACGCACATAACAAAATAAAGGATGCCATGCTTGACAAACAGCTAGATATATTTGTTAGGCTGCCATGTCTTCGTCGCCCTGTACATCTCCATCGATTCCTTCAGGGCCTGAATAAGAGCAAGAATCAAGAGCACGACGGAAAGAATAAATCGTGGAATCACTCTAGCATTAATGTAGAGTGACCACGGCGCGTTCACCGCGAATGTGCAATACGTGAAATCGCGAATTTGGACCACCGCAACTGGAAAATGCAGTGTAATTATTAGGATTACCAGACTGAGACCGCGTCGACAGTACAGCCATATCTTAGGACGCACCAGACAAGAAGACATTTGGCTTCATGTATATCGCCTGAACGACGATCGAGATAGCAGTCTGCCCCATGAGCATGAACAGGAGGATGCAAAGAACTTTCTTGGATCGACCCCACATTGCATAAACGCGCATGATCATCATCACTGCCATTGACGTTCACTGTGAGGAACTGGATTCCAGATGTAACCACTCACAGTCAGCAGAGCCAATAAACACCGGGGTCATCCACTGCGTGACAAGATAAAGCGCGGTACCTTCAATGGACTTCTGATTATCTCTGATACTGCTTGGGATAATATGCTACGCGTACACCTGTTCAAATGTTAACATTATCCCTTCGTCTGGTCAAGTAATCCAGACGCATACATCTTCAGAAATGCCTCTTAGTCTCGCTAGTAGATTCAAAAATAAAGGAGAAGACTGACATTAGCGGGACCAGGTACAATTGAAGAGCCAACTGTAGATAAAGTAGATACGCCAGATCAGTCTCGATCAACTACGGTAATTTGGAACACGGAGCTTACTTAGCGCATCGGTACTTAACGACCAGATCGATGTCAACACATCGTCCACTGCAGATGAAGAAGAGACACCTACATGGCCCAACAGAGACCAGTGTATCGGACCTATGAGAACGATGAGTTGAAAGGCAACGGGATCAAGAGCCCCAGATGTCTACGCACAAAAACAAATATTGTGGATGGCCAGGTCCAACGCTTGCGCTATACAACGTCGGCAACACGGTATCTACTCAGTAATTGTCATTTCCATACCCATATATATTCTACCTTCCATGATTGTTAAAAGGTGAATTGGTAGCGCAGAAGAGAACATACCTCTCTTGCAAAGGTGAGGACTGCAAGATAGCACATTCTCAACGAAGAGGGAACAGGAAGGAAGCGATAACATACCATAGTCATATGCTACTGTGCTGATGATCGAGACTGCACTAACCTATAAGATCAGTCATTGAGAGCGATGAGGAATGGTCGTACTGCAAGTGTAGTCTATAAGCTGAAGTAGCTGCACAACGGACTGTAAGTCAGACGACATGACACATGCAATCGATATCGGGAAGTAGGAGGGTGAGGTGACGGTGAAGATGAACTTGGTAAATAGATATACAAACCAATGAGCGGAACGGACGGAGCACTGCCCTTCTATGTCGGAGTTGTGGAAACGTGTACAAGGGTCAGGGTGAACCTATGAGCCACACCTGAGACCCTGAGTCAGGTGGCCACTATTGGCATGGACCCTACATGCCAAATTAGTGTTTATCTAGCTCATAGGCGCTGATTGTGATTTAATATAAGTAACCTCCGAGGGAGCGGCGGAGCGCAGGGTGCTCACGAATACAATAGTTTGCACAGCATGCGGGCCCAGAGCGTGGCAGCTGCGCTCCGTTCCCATACCCCAAACTTTATATCGTTGCAGAGGCTCTTCTTGTATCATCCGGCTCCCAGTCCCTCGTTCTGCCTGGGGTGGGCGAAATCTATGGCAAGTTCTCGCACTGTGGATCTGTCTTTGAAAAGGTAACGAGGTCGCGCATGAAAATGCTGGCCGACTTACAACAGGGATACGCCACGAGGCGATGCCTTGAAATAACACTCGGCTCGCATGTGCGTTCCCATTGTTCTTTCTTGTCCTTTTTCCCGCCCGAAGGAGCTAATCCCCCACCGCTATTGCAGGACTGCGGGCGGTGAAACTCTAAAGAACAATGTCCGATTGTTCTACATCCCATACCGAAGCCAGGTTCGCGATATAACAGGCGACGAAGCGGGTACTCAATGAATTATTGTGGAACAACACGAGCAAAGAGTGTTGAAGATTGGCCAAGTAGGAACGAGTTCGATCGGGTAATGCAAAGTGCTGTGAAGCTGTTATTTCGACCCGAAGCTCGGAGAGGTTGTGGAAGCAAAACAGCATTGAAGCCCAGAGTGGGGCCCAGGTATATCGGAGCGGTTCTTGGTAGTACCGGCGTGAGGTTGGATGCGAAGCGGGACCCTCTTACATTGCTGCATGCGCTTACTTTGCCCTTTTCTTTCCCGCCGTTCTGTCCACCTCGCCTGAGCGGTTCCCCGCTTCGAGGGATTCAAACGACGCGGTGTATCATAGTAGCAGGGCGAACCAAACGAAACCGACGAATGCTGTGTGTCGGACGGGGTGATGAGGTCCATTTTCGGGCTCCGACGGCCTGTGACGATCAACAACTACTGTAACGCCAGATGACACGCAGAAAGGATACTCGCTGTCGTATTGAAGGTGCGAGCTCATTCATTCAAGGCGATCTCGCTTGGCTTGATTCCCAGTCACCACCCGTAGCTTTACTCTTTTTGATACGTGGGGGTCTGTGAGGTAAATTGTGAACGCTCCTTAGCATCCACGACCCGTCTTTCTCTGTACCGGCGTACAGGACTACTATGTCCGACAACCGCAGTCAATCAAATTTGCTTTTCATACCTGCCTTGATGATCTCATCCTACTACCACTGCGGTGTGTATCTGCCGTTCTCGTTTCCGCATTTCGCCAATACACGCTCAAACTCAACGATACATTCCGATCAAGACGTCTCAGTGCTTCCATCGCAAGATATAACACAGAGGGGAATCTTTCAGAATAGCGTCTCCGCGACACTCCTCTGAAATCGTGCTTGCTACATGCTAGACGCGTGTTACACGCGCCAGCGACTGCCTCGCTCATTCTTCACACATCCTTCCGTGCGAAACGCTCAAGTCTACATAGAGGGGGCAATCTTACATCAAGATAAAGAACGTCTGGTTCGCATCGCATCCGTCTTTGGCTCTTCGTTCACCGTTCAGCCCCTAGACGCTCGTTCTGCCGTTCAACGAAGGCCACCGCTCGCACTCGTGCACCATGTCCGACCAACTCGCCTCTGAATCCTCCACCCCATTTTCGGTCCCACCCCGTCCTAATGTGATCTCTGCAAACCTAATCGGAGGCGCAGACACCGCCACGTCTTGGCTTGTAGTGGCAGGGCATGACGTGAGCCCGAACCCGCTATCGATCCCACAGAACCAGCCGTGGGAGGCACAATCATACATCTCTCGTATGCCGATAAAGAACCGAGGCATCATGGTGCACATTGCCACAAACATAACCGTGTTCAGGAGCAGCATGGGCGTGCTACTCGCCATGGGTCCATTCTGGAGAATCGTCGTAGTATTGTAAACCACGTTACTGAAGATCGTCTGAAGATCAGCTTTACGGGACGGAGGCATGAAAGAGGGGACACTTACACAAAGAAATAAACAATGCTATCCTTGACTAGCAGTTTGAGATATCGATTAGGCTGCCACTGCTTCGTCGCCCTGTACATCTCGACCGAGTCCTTCAAGGCTTTGATAGCAGCGAGAGCAAGAAGCATTACACCAAGCGCCAACCGCGGAACGATCAGAATGTAGGCATCTGGAGTCCATGAAACGTCCAATACGACATCACAAACGGAGGCATCTTGGATTCGGGTGACTGAGACTATAAAACGAGTGGGATTACCAGTTTGACACGTGAATAACCTTAGATGCTTATGCTGAGACGCACCTGACAAGTGTGTACCCGGATTCATGTAAATCACACCTATGACAATCGGAATCGCAGTTTGCACCATGTAGATAAACAGTAGGGCGAGAAGGGTCATTCTTGACAGATTCCACATTGCGTAGACACGCAACACCATCATCACTGAGATTGAGAGTTAAATTTATTGTGAGACCCGGATTTAGGCAGAGACTTACTATCCGCACCAGCAAGAAACACCTGCAGCGCCCATACCAAGACGAGATAGACCACAACACCTTTAACATACCGTGTTTAATCACTTTAACGCTCCAGATAATCATGTGCAAGGCTTACACCTGTTCGACTATCAGCATTACCATCGGTTCTATTCGTGAATTCGAATGCATACGTCTATTGGAACAAATATTATGATTATTCCAGCCGATTGAATAAGTAGCATAGAGACTGACTGTGGCAGGCCCGGGTAAAAACGAAGTACCATCTGTTAAGTGACGGATATACCAGATGAGTATGGGCGGCCTTGCTAATTTCGGCGCTGAACCTACTGAGTGCACCGAGACTTGCGGATCGGATAATGGTCGATATAATGTTCAATACATAAAGTAGTAATTGTACTCACATGGACCAACAAAGACCGGTGTAACGAATCTACTGAAATTGTTAGTCGGCAAATTAAGGGGTGCTCTATGGGATGCGGTACAGACGAGAACGAATAGAGTGGACCCCCAGGTCCAGTTCCTACACTATGAAATATCAATGACACTATGATTGCTGAACGGTAGTCGCGCCCATACCCAAACATGTCGTATCTTGAGACGTCGTCAGAGAGTGAATGGGTAGTATAGGAGAATAAATTACTTCTCTCGAGAACGTGAGGACTACATGCTTCTCGTAAATGAAAGTGAGCAGGAGATAAAATATGGCGCACTATAGTCATATCCAACCGCGGTGATCACCATGACTGCAGAAGCACATAAGATCAAAGATGAGACACCGTACGGCAATAAGTAGACATACGGGATACGTAATTATTGAATTGGAGTAGCTCCAGAGTGGATGATAAGCCGGCGGACATATGCGTACAAGGCACGCACGCTCTGCGATGAGAGGGTGAGGGAGGGCGGGACGAACGCGCCAGCAAGATATACAAACCACTGTGCGAACAAGGCGGAGCGCAATTACTGGAAGTCGAAGACGGAGCCTTTTCTCTCCGTCAATAATATCGGGGCTGTGATGAGCGTTTATGAGCGTTTCAGCGAGCCAGAGCAAAAGACGAAGCCATATCTTTCCATCCTCGAGCGGACAGCCACTACTAAAGTGGACCCTACATGCCAAGCAAAGCATCATGTATCTGTAAGTGCTGATCGTGAGGATGAGCGAATATCAGAGTGGAGCGAAAGCGTTCCCGCGAATACAATCCTTGGTCTTGCACAGGAGGTGGATCCATGATGTAAGCACAGCCTCAGGAGAACGTGGTGGCAGGCGTGCCTTTCCTAGTGGCGTCCCAGCCTCAGAAGCTTGTCACGAATACCTCCTGTTGTTCTCCCTGCCGTCGGCGCGAGTAGAATCTGGAAGAGCACTCCCATCGCAATCTATTCTTGACAAACGAACCGACTCGGATGATACCTTTGAAGAAGTAGACTTTTGAGATCGGAAGACTGTTCGGTTCGCTCTCATAGAAGGCTCGGAAAGCGCCGGTCGCAACTCCCATTTGGGTTTCCCCGCAAACATTCGGGCATTCGGGGATCCCTGCATTGCTTGGTTTGGTCCTCTCGTCTCCATTTCCTACCATAAAGGGACTAATCGCCATGGTACCTCTCCGATCGGGGGCGCAGAAATATCGTAGGGCCTACAGACAGCACGAGACTCGTCTGAGATTGAGCTGAACCGTCCAATCGAAAGGCACCGGTCCGGCCTAAAAGCCTTGAGCCGCCAAAGCCAAGCCCACCCGGGCCGGGCCGAGCCTCGGGATTTGCAAAGGACCGAGCCGGGCCGGGCTCACCTCAGTCTCGGCAGCCGTAACTAAAGCACGCGCTCCTTCGCCATCGCCACGTATCGAACCGCCTCATTGTGCCCTCTCTCTCCCCTCTCTCGCCATCGCCATCGCCTCGTTCCATCCCTATGAGGACATAATGACGTAGTCGCATGCTCTTGCTGTCACGCTGCAGCAAAAATTCAGGCCAGAAAGGACGTTGTTGTTTCCATCGATGGATACGAATGGTACCTTCCGATCACTCCTTCTGAATCAGAGATTGGTTTCAAGCCTGTTCCTGACTAACACGATTTTACTGTACATAAACAAGAACAGTCATCTAGCACCGACACATCAAGATCAATAACATAAGAATGCGCCGCGTCCTAAGGGCGATCATCGATCACCATTGATTGAAATTCACGGTAAAGAATGTAATTTTCGGGAGGGCAGCATACTTTCTGAGACAGCAGGAAGCACCTGAAGCGTCCATGCCACGATGAGACAGACGACGAAACCTTTGGCAATGAAATGCCATGCTCCTCACCTGTATACCGTGGATAGCGAGGTAAAATGCTTACACCCAGTTGCCCGTCAACGCTACCGTGTTAGATTGGCAAAGTCAAATGCATACGTCTGCTAGAACATATAGGAAGCCGACAGGGAAAATACCTAGTTTGTTGAGCGATGCTATACCAAAGAATCTAAGATCAACATACCTTTCTGGAACGAGGATACCAGCAGTTTTAGCCCCTTGGCACGATATGGCAGTGCGGGCATCATTTGGAGAGTAATAAGGATACAATGCAAGATCGAGGCGTATGCCCGACGGTTCGACTGGCGAGGACTGCAAGATGGGGTGTGTGTTGGGAAATGACCGAGGTGAGCGAAGCCTGTTCTCGGGTTCCGACTCCGACGGGCGGTCAAATCTGAGAGGTACCTTATCAGCGGGTCGTCCTTGGAGTGGACACAGCGACGGTGAGGCAGACTTCCCTTGGAAGTTCATACCGAGTCTTTATTCATCATCCCGTATTTCGTAGTTCTCCGCTCTAGTTATCCAACGTGCTTACTGTTAGCATTGCGGGTTCTAGTGAACTTTTAGTATCGCACTAATGTCAGTTTCAACCCGACATTAGCGCGAAACTAAAATGTTCCCGCGCCCCGTAATTCCTCCTCACTGAGAATAACAGAAAGGGGGAAGCATATCCGAAATGTGTGAAAAACGCTACCATACGGAAAAGCCAAAAGACGGTTTCTGCCTCGGACGTGGTGGACATTTCGAGTATGCAATACGGGCGTCAACCCCGCCGTTCTCAGTGCCAAATGATGCGACATTTCTGAGTCGCACACACGGGGGAAAAAGCTAGATGTTCCAACACTATTGCCAATGCAGGCAGAGATTCGGAATCGGATATGATGCGTGCTGGGATTTTTGCTTTGGGGATATGGATGCTATTCCATTTTTTCAGTCTGCGGTCGGCGTCTCACCTTACTATGATGATGGTCCCCTACTTGTCGTTATCGCTATGTGAGTGTAAGAGAAACCAGGCCCACTATGAGGCCCGCATAGTAAAAACGTGCATTTCTGTTTCACACCAGCGTTCTACCAGTTCTAGTGATGATGATCAGAGTTTCCATGCTCGGATGTAAGGGCATGCTACAGCCACAAGACAATGTTTAGGAAGCCTGCAAGGGAAATACCCAATTCATCGAGTGAGGCGACACCAAATAAATCAGAGGTAAACATACTTTTCGTGAACCAGGTCAGCTCTCAACCCTCCTACGCGAGTATGACGATCAGGACGCCGTCAGAAAAGTATATTCTCACCTTGCCGGTGGGATGTCGTTGGATCGTCCTACATATAGTTGTTACTCCAAAAGAGGTCTAAATTTGACTAAAAAAAAGTGGGATATGGGTCGACGTAGGAAACGATTGAGGCGAACATTTTCGGACTCTGACACCGATACGGCAGCCCGATGATCCACTGGCACGCCAAATCTCTTGTCCCGGAAGGACACAGTGGAGTCTGGTCACGACGGTCTTCCAGACTCCTTTCCAGTACACATACTGGACCTTTCATTCTTTGCGATCGGTCCTCGTGCCACCTCAGATCAATTGGGGGTTGGCTGTCACCGTCATATTTTGCACATCCACACCGCACCTAGTGAAAATCTCCAGTGAGTAAGCACCTTCACCTAAGCGACCCTCACCGTCTCACCATGTCACTGCAAAAGCTACTGAAACTTCCGGGACAGACCGGGAGGTATGGACGAAATCCCTGTCATTGGACGCTATGCACTGATTAGTCAGACAGTTGCAAAAAGAAATAGTCAAGTCGCCCCGGGGAAGAGAACGACGTCAATTTAATATTCGAGACCTTTCAATCAACTTTGGAACCGAGACGGGTTGTATACAAGCATACCATCCAGCAAAGAGGGCATAGATTATTACGTGACATATATAGACCCTCATCATCTTTTCTTCCTCTGTCTTGAGACATTGGCCCCCCAAGTCGATGTGCTAGGACCCACTCGACAATGGCAACCCTAGCACGCGCCGTCCATGACTATATCCGAGTTCTGCGCTACCCCATTCTCATCCGTGTGTTCTTCCGCGATTTCGTTCGGCTCTGATGCCACGTCGGCAAATTCAATCGCAGACATGGCCGCGCTCTGAGAGGTGTTGCACGACAGTATCCCAAACCCGCCGTCAATCCCACATGACTGACGAGAGCCACGATCGTACAACTCTCGAACACTGATGATGAACCGAGGCATCACCGGACATACGACTATGAACGACATCGCTGCGGAGAGGAGCGTAGTAGTGTCGCTGGTTGTGATGTAAGCGATACTTGGAAACATGTGCCTAGCAAAGGGAGAGAAACCGGACAACCGGTTGTAATTTCGAGAATGTGGCAATGAATAAATTTAAAACTAGCAGAAAAGAAAGCGAGACCAGGGACGTACAGGAGGAAATAAAGGATGCCATCCTTGATGAAGAGTTGGGTGTACCGACCAGGCTGCCATATCTTCGTTGCCCTATGCATCCCAACCGCCTCCTTGAGCGCCTGAAGGAGAGCAAGAGTAAAAAGCAAGATATCAAGAAGTGACCGTGGAACTATGGAAAGACAGAGATAGATAGCCCATGGAATGTTGATCACAACACTGCAATAAGTGAGTTCGTAAACGCGGACCACCGCAACTGTGTAAGAGCACTAGACTGAGACCACGACAATATTACTAAGAATTCTACCGAGACATACCTGACACATGTGCGGAATCTTCATAAATTGCAAGCGCAACATAGACAGTGGTTTGCACCATGTAAATGAACAGGAGAAAGGAAAGGATCCTTCTGGATCGACCCCACATTGCATAAACACGGAAGATCATCATCACTGCAATTTAAATCTGTTAAGGAATTAATTCACAAGGGCGGTAACTTACAATCTGAGGCGGCAAGAAAAACTTGAAATGTCCATTTCTGAACATAGTAGACAGCAGCACCTTTGAAATATGTATGTGCTGCAATGTCACATTAATATCATGGACGGCACAGGTAGTATGCGTACACCTGTCCAACCACCAATATTAGTTTGTATGGCCCCGTGGAATTTAGATCCATACGTCTGTCAGAACACGGCCCTCAGTAAGTATACCAGAAGGTTAAGTATGGACGCGCAAAGAAACTGACTTCGATAGGACCGGGTACAAAGGATGAGCCAACTGTGGATAACAATATACAACGTTGGCATCAATCAAATCAGGTAACTTGCAGTCCTGGACTTACGTAGCGCGATGGTCCTGGTGAATCGAATCAAAGTTTATATACTCCACTGAAAACGAGAACGACATGCATACATTGCACAGCAGAGGCCAGTGTATCGAACCTGTCGAATTCGTCAGTTGGGTGAAGTCAGGCTATCAAGAGCACCGCATTTCATGGGGCCTTTTACATACGAGAATGAATATTGTGGACGCCCAGGTCCATGTCCTGCTCTGTGTGCTCGGAAGTCAGAATCGTATTACTTGCTCGACAATTGATATATCGCACCCAAATATAATCTACCTTCTGAGATCGTCAGATGGAGGGTGGACAATGTAGATTAGATCGTGACGTACCTCACTTGAGAAGGTGAGCACTATAAAGGACAATGCACAAGTGAGTGTGAACTGAGGGATGAGTCGGCTGACATGACATACTATAATCGTATCCAACTGCGCTAACAATCACGACTGCAGTGCTCTATAAGATGAATGGTCGAATACGATGCAAGCTCGAGGCCTTACGTGACACATAGTTGTTCGACAGAAGCAGCTTGAGACTTGACTGCAAGTCGGAGGACATCAACAAAGAGCTCGTACGAAGAGTTAGCAGAGGCGCGTGAGGTTCCACAAACGTGCTTGGGTGTTGTGATACGATACTTATATATACCCACCAGCCGCCTGTTTGCCGCATCGCAGCATGCAAACCTAACTATGCCAAGATTATTTTCGACCCAAAGGGGTTGAGTTTCATGTAACGGCAAGCCGGGCTATGATCTTGGAGCTTGCGTGCATGCACGGCAGTGTGGCAAGGGCCAGCCTCGAGGCGGCAGTGGTTTATGCTACTGATTGATGCCCATTCACTTTCCACCCATCGTTCGACTCGTTCCATACGAGCTGGCAACTGCAACGAAACCTACAATCCACGACTACGAGAAACAACTGCATCAAAACAGATGAATTGAGCAATCTTCAAACAGGCACTTCAGTGGATACATGGATGCTTGCTGACTCCTCAGAAGCTGACAGCCTCTCGAGATATTCAGATTAGGAAAAGGACTCTAGCCATGAGTCTCGACGATAGTTCAACATCAGTAACACCTTATTTTCTTGTCCATATTTCGGTAATCCCCACAGTAACCTGACCACCATCACATAATATTAGTCTCAGAGATTGTCAGAATGATCTGAAACCCGCCAGGAACTGCTTCCAGAAGCAGTCGGACTTGATTGGCGTTGCGTGGGAAACTTTCATGTTTTCCGAGCAACCAGAGCTCTTTGGACTGCGCTGCGGTGGCAACACAACTGAGTGAAGGGGGGTACGATATGTTACACGGCACGTGGTACGGACCATTGATATCACTAGTGGAAGTGTCTGGGACGTGTGAGCGAGACGGGTGATAAGTTGGGTGGGAGCGCAGAGCGCTCTCCGGCCAAAAACGGCAGCGGTATCCTGTGGTCCTGGGTGTGAGCTGCGAGGGCGGGGTGTATGCCCGGGTCCGCCAGTCCACCAGGGGCCCCAGTCTGTGGTAACCTGTGAGGGTCTGTGAGTGAACTTCACGACTAGGGTCCGAATGGTGGGTATGACGAGAAGGAAAAGAGTGGGGGGCCGAGACGAGCGGGGGCGCAGCAAGGCGGCTTGGCAAGAGAGTGATGCTTACCTACACTCGTCCGGGGCCAAGCTCTGTGGCGTGCCTCGTGCCCTCAGTCGCCACAGCGTGACACTCAAGTTACGGCACATCCGTTGCTCCCAGTTACGTCTTGCGCCGACCTCTTGCGAGTAATGAGGATCGTCGAGACCTTCAACTGGCAATGCAACCACAAGTGCAATGTAACTGTACATCCGTCACAGACTCACTATTGCATATCAGGCACAGTGTACCAGCCATGACGCAGTCTGCACATTTTTGGCTCTCACTGCTTTTTTGATTGACGCCACCGATCGCACTGCAATATCTTCTGACCATAGTGACTAGTACCGGTGTTCGCACCATTACTGGTAATTACTTCAAGCTGCTTCCCAGGAGACATACTCGGGGCCGAGGTTCTAGCTCGTGACCGGGGCTTGCTCAATCCCCGAGGACTGCGCTTCGCGATAACCTATTCCTCGCGGTACGACCTTGATCTATTGATTGCGGGTGTTAGTAATGTAGATTAGGTCTTGGTCAGGTTTGACAGTCTGCGTCATGACTCCGCCCGACATGATCCGACTTGCTAATATCCAAATATTTATCCGGTGTCACGATCCAGTGGAGCCGACTATGGTCATGCCCCTGCTGGGTGTCTTATCGCGGGTCATATGTATAGCATCTAACGGACGATATACCTCTTCCACCCTCGCTGGTTCTTTTCCATGTCCTCCGATACACAGTCTGCTTCTCACCTTGTCCTGTGGGCCAATTACACAACCAGTGCGTCTCCCTGAAACTGCAGCAGGCGATTCATCTTCTTGAGCGATGTAGTTATGACCATCAGCGTCGTGGGATACGATTACGGTGCGTAGCGCATTTCTGTTCGTGTACTTTTCATTCGAGGGTAAGCATCAAACCACAGTCCTCACTCTTGGAAGAGAGGTATCGATTTCCTCTACGGCGCTTGTTTCCATGCTGACGATGACCTAAGATAGACTGCATTTGGGTATGAACGGGGGCATCATCGGGATGTGCTCATCGTTGATCAAGTTTGGCAGCGCAAGAAGTGGACATGGAGCACTCTAATATTTGTTATTGTGCGTATGGTACTCACACTCCACAGGGGTATCGGCTCGGCCTTCCCGCCAACTTCTTCTCAGCTGATGATTTACCCAGGTTCGTTACATCGGTATTGGTTGGGCCTTGTAAGTCTTCTCTTATCATTTCTGATGGATGGTATTGCTGACTCTGATGCGATTACGAAGTATCTTTGCACTCAGTGAGCCTAACACTGCGGATTTGGCGGGATTAATTGTGCATGCACTCCATATCAACAGGTGGATGTACCTTTGTCCCCGCGTCCGTCAGAGTCAGTTCTCTCTGGTTTGTATCCGATCCGTCAGACTAATGGTTGTGCTCCGACAGATGTAGGTATTGAGATTGTCTCGTCCTACGACCGGTAGCGTTAACGGCCGATCAGGTGTAAGCATCGCGGTACACGATCTGCAATATTGAAATAGAACACGACATTCCAAGGTACTATATCTTATCTCGCGATGTGGTGGGCGATCTCGGTTTTTATCGCTGCTGCTGACAGTGAGTCGCTACAACTCTGACTTGGTTCCTCGCTGCAAATATTGATCACAGTGATGATGATCCTGCGTGTTTATGCAATGTGGTGTCGATCGAAAAGAATCCTTTGCGTCCTCTTGTTCGTTTACGTGGCGCAAATAATCACCTCGATTGTTATGACGGCGATATACATCGTTCCCGGGGCGCACCTGTCAGGTATGTCGTGGAGATAATTCGGGAACGTCTGTGCCCGTCTCGACGTCGATATTTCACCTTTTTTTGTCTCCCTTGCTAGTCACGTTGATCCGAGTGCAAAACTACACCCTCTGCAATTCTGCATTGGGCATCCCATGGAACCTATACTCTAATGTCATCATCATTCCGCGAGCGATTCTCGGCGTCATACTCTTCATTCTCGCCGTCGTCGCAGCCTCGAAGGGTTCAGTAGAATTATACAAGAGAACGAGACAGTGGCAACCCAATCGGTATTTCAAGTTGTTTGTGAAGGAGGGCATTCTCTACCTTTTCCTGTATGTTCCTCCTTCATCCGTTCGAGTTTCATTCATTCAGTCACCAATGTGGCCCCACATAACCGAAGACTAAAGCCATTGTCCTGTAGAAACCTGGCATACAGCGTCAGCACCATTTTCCAGGGTGGGATCACGCTGAACAGGTTCACGCCGCTCGTGACGAGCTCAATCACATACACGATCATATGCCCGATCATGCCCCGGTTTATCCTGACCGTGCGAGAACTATACTACCGCGATGCGTGCGGTGGCATGCTATCGCAAGACGTCGGCATTATAGGTGAAAGCACGGTGTTGGTGTCTACGATTGCGTTTGCGGAGGTCGTGTGGGATACAGGGCGCTGCTGGCCTGGCATGAGAGAGGTGTGGACGAGGAAGATATTTTGTCGTAGACGGGCCCTGTGGATCGGGCCCGATGAATGCACTAGCACACAGGGAGGGAAATTGCGCATGTGGGAAACCTTGCCAGTGGTGCCAAAGGGCGGAGGGAGACGAATGATAAAACTGCAGAGTGTGGAATCCTTGCACTGTGGCATCAGTTTCGATCGTATGATGGACATATGCTCAGGAGGGAGCTGTGACAGGCAGCCATACAAGGCGAAACTATATGGGTACCATCCCCCAGGATACCATGTAAGCTGCTCACCCACAATGTTCAAAGCATATAGCCCTTGGACTCAATGACGGTCTGTTCAGGATGACCATATGTTGAGACCTGTATCACATTTTGTGCGTACCTTTTCTCGATCCCGGGCCGAATGAAATACGGAACACAAATGAGCCTCACCTGCATCTGAAATAGCACGCACGAACGCACGGCTGTCAGAATCGGCTGAACAATCCAAAACATTGCACACCAGGGGGATTCCAGGCAAGATGGATCCAAGAGATTCACGTACCAAAGATCCTTCGAAGCTCTGGAACCAGGTACTTACCTGATGGTGCCGGAAACTTAGCACTGCGGTTCCGGATGTGGAGAGCCACAGGGTTAGTTGCAATGTTATCGCCGAAGAACAGCAAAGATCAAATAACAGACATCGGCCCCGGGCGGAAGACGCAGAACCGCACCGTGACATCTAGCCCG
The DNA here is from genome assembly GCA_038090195.1 of Boletellus deceptivus. NCBI lineage: Eukaryota > Fungi > Basidiomycota > Agaricomycetes > Boletales > Boletaceae > Boletellus > Boletellus deceptivus. Next base: position 19,281 of record JBBPMG010000185.1, read on the forward strand.
AGTTATCACAACGTTTTCGGACAGATTCGTGACGCATCAAATGATAACGGACTCGGCGTGAATATAGGCTCTCGGGCGAGCCCACCTTGCGCGAGCACACTTCCGTGGTTCGAAAACTCGACAGCTAAGTCCGCATCGTCCAAGTGGTGGTTAGCGGTTGATATGATATTACGTAACGGGAAGATCGGTAGCCTCGGGCCGAGTTTCAGGTGGCTTAGTTGCCTTTCTCATCGATGCATCATCGTCCCGTTCCCGCGCCGGAACGGGCGTAACTCGCAAGCGGAACTCACCTCGGGAGTAGAAGCTCTAACACGAAAAAGAAGAGAAGGCTACTGCGTTCGCCGGAGTTGAGGTCGTTGTACGCGCCGCTTTTGCTCGTACCTTTGTCTTACCTGGATGCGCGGCACCATAAATATGCCTTGAGTAAAAAGAAATGAACGCGCTGTCTTTTCCTGAGCTGGGTCGGTTCCGGTCCTTGGGAACATGACAGTGAGCGAATACGAGGATACGAGACTGGCGCAGACACCACGCACCACCAGACTTCATGCACATCTTTGCAGTAGAACAAAGGGGACCTGGCCGACGACCACCCACTTCCGCGACTGCGACGACAGGCGAAGAGAGAACGAGGGCAAGGTATTTTTCGGGCTCCGACTCAGCCCGCAGCGGAGATGATGACAGACAGTTGACAATTCTAAATTCGGATACCGTTTCGGTGTCACGGTTTTGATTTCAGCGGAACCGGTCGTCAGGCGAATTGCACCGCACCCGGCGCGTCGAGGATGGCAGTCGTGCGTGCCTCGTCAGCGTTTGCGGTCTTCCAGGCGGCAAGCGGTCAGCACCTTTCGAGGACGCTCTACGGGACGCACAGTGACAATGGTGCCGGACAAATCTGGGTAACGATTATCAGGTTCACCAGAACCCGCGGTACGAACGATAAGCACGTTGGATAACTAGAACAGAGAACCACTAAGGAATACTAGTCAATGGTGAGGGAATGCCGTACCTAGGACAATAGGAGAGAGAAAAGGGGGTTAGGGGGCTAATCGACTGCGAGATACAGATCAGTGACAAAGAAAGACTCGGGCGTTTTGAAGTGCACGGGCCACTAACCGGAGGCAACGATGTCCTTTGACATGGTGAATTTCTTGGACATTCCGAATGCTCGATGCGCGTGTGCCAATGCAGCGTCATCTGTACTGCACTGCGGACTCGGTTCCCCCAATACCAGTGCCACACTATCATTCTCGGAGCCTCTGCAGGACTGTGCTCCGAGGCGCCGGGAAGAGTGATCGAAAACAATCGTTATTTTATGTAATGAGAGCAAGCCAGATTAGAAAATAGTCAAGAAAGTAGTCGCATCCCAAATTGATGAGCGGGGGCCAGCCCGACACTATCCTTGCACCGTCATCAACCCTCTCAGACGCTGGCAGAGCTTCCACTCGACCAAGATCCCCGTTCAAACTGGACGTGCAACGCATCTGACCGATACGTCTCCGAGTCCTCTACTGATCCGTCGTCCTCGATCTGGTCCTGCCCCAGCGTAACCTCTGCGAACCCGATTGTGGGCGCCGTCGCATGACGCGATGTAATTCCGAACTCGCCGTCGGTTTCGACGCATGAACTACCGCGAAGGGAACGGTAGTACAGCTCTCGCACGCTGATGATAAATCGGGGCATCATAGAGGCCATCACCGCAGTAGTAACTGCGTTGAGGAAGAGCATAGGAATGCTGTTCATCATCAGCCCATCCCGGAGGATGGCGATGACATTGTAGGCCACCTGGCTAGAAATCACCCCCAGATCAGCGAGATCATCCAGTGAAATGCGGGCAGAAAGAAAGTATGGTGGTTGAAACAAAGGGATGGAAGGGAGGGAGAAACGTACACAAAGAAATATAAGATTGCCTGCTTCGAAAAGAGTTGGATGAAACAATTAGGCTGCCATTGTGCTGTCGCCCTGTACATCTCGACCGACTCCTTCAATGCCTGGATAAGGGCAAGGGTGAAAAGGACAACAGCAAGAATTAGCCGCGGAATGATCAGGATGTATGCATTGGGGAACCATGAAACGTTCAACGTAACATCACAGAAAGACATATCATGAACTCGGACGACCGAGACTAGAAAGAAGAATAACAATGTCAACATGGGTCACCGTCTCGGGACTTCATGGGTACCACAAAACTGTAGGATGACACACCTGACAAGTAGGTGTCGGGGTTGATATATATCGCTCCCATAGCGATCGGGATGGCGGTTTGCACCATATAAACGAACAGGAGGATACAAAGGATTGCTTTGGATCGACTCCACATTGCATAGACGCGCAGAATCATCATAACTAAGATGATAATTCATTATAAAGAAATAAACTTCGAGTATTGAAACTCACGATCTGCCGCTGCGAGAAATACCTGAAACATCCATGCCATGACAATATAGACTATTTCACCTTCCAGATACAACGCTCTGTTACTCTGGCATCGCGGTCGGCGAGATGCTATACTCACACCTATCCGACCGTTAATACTACTATTCGTTCAATTAGCGAATCCGGATACGTACGTCTATTGGAACACACACATGGTCAGTCTAGTGAACCAAGAATGAAGAAACGAAACTGACCTTTTCAGGGCCAGGTACAAACGTAGTGCCATCTACAGTCATGGTAGACAAGTAATAGGATTAGTCTAATTGACCCTGTTAAATACTGCGCTAACTTACCGAGTGCACTAAGTCTTGGGCGTGGGACCATAGTTAGTACACCATCCAGTACACGTGATAATAACCGTATACATACATGGCCCAACAGAGACCAATGTAGCGGACCTATTACAGCTGTCAGTCTGCAGAAGAAGGATAGTGATGAGTCGCCCTATGGGCACTGCACGGACGAGAATGAACAATGTAGATCCCCACGTCCAGTTCCTGCACTGCAGGATGTTAGTAATACCGGGCCTACCGCACAATTGTCACTGCCGTACCCAAATGTATTCCACCTTTGGTGATTGTTAGACTGAATAAACGAAAGGGACAGGCAAAGATACCTCTCTCGAAAAGGTGAGGACTGTCGGATAATGCACGCGATGAGCGGTGAGAAGGAAGAAAGACATGGCCTACAATAATCATATCCCGCTACACTGATTACGCTCACTACACTCGTCTCTGAGGTTAATGATAAAACGAAACGACAAGTTGGCGCACGAGACACGTAGTCGTTGAGCCGAAGCAGCCCTCGAGGGGGCACCAAGTTGAAGGGCATGATGCACACAAGATATGTTCTAATTTCAACGACTGGGAAATGAGAAAGCGAGCAGAGGTAGAATGAGTGTGAACTCACGGGAGAATGTCGTGTGAGTCAAACGGAATATTTCGGCCTGGAAGGAGTGACCTCTTCACTTTGCAGTTTGGGGGTTGTGGAGACGCTTTATAATGATTAGGGCGAAACAGGATAAATCATATGAAGGAATATAACTGAGATCTCGGGTCAGAATTACTACAATCATAGATCGGAGTGGATCCTCCTTACCAAGTACGGACGCCATTATGGTCTGCAAGCACCGATCATGAGGATAGGTGTCATCTTGGGAGGATACACCCACAACGTTCTCGCATACATTGCATAAGAATGTGCGATAAGGATGAGTCCAGTTGCGCACTTCCTCGTAATCTGCGCCGGAGGTGGGGCGGGAACGTGCTAAACGTGTTTCATGGCCCTTAAACACTGTAGCGCCGTGGGCGTTCGTACCTTTCAATGAAATCTACCCCAAACCTGGGTCCCACCGCGAACGTATTCTTAAATGCAGCAAGGCCGGATGCCACGAGCGCTCGCGGAGTTGCTGCCAACATGACTGAGCGGATGATGCTGTTACCCGTGCCCCCTCTTGGTGTTTTCTCGCTCCGTTCTTCCCACCATCCAGAAGCGACCAACTGGCATGATATCCGATTGCCATTGCGGATCACGGGCACAGCGTTCAAGCGGGAAGCATCCAGTAACGCGAAAAAGAGGGTAGAGTACTCGGTTCAAGACTATGTAGTGGGAAGTTGATGATCCAACAATGCAGTGAGGAGACGGACAGACCTGGCTGATATTTTACCCGCATAGCAGGTAATATTCAGGGTTTACCTGCAGTGAACTAGATTGGGATAACACGAGCGCTAGCTACCAGTTCTAAGTTCCTTAAATGAGAGGAACGGAGTAACGTAAGACGCCAAGACGGTGTTGGTGCGCCGAAATGAACTTTGCATTGTTTTCCCGCGCACTGGTACTGGCAATGCTTGACGGGATGGGTGCACTTTGCCGCCCTTGTGCAGGCTTTACATACAATGCCCAGTTACTTCTATACGAATCTTCTGCGGTACCACCGGAGCTACGTGTCCACAGACGCCCTGGACTCGTTGAGCGCGCGCTTAACATCCACCCATCATGGACCCACGCTTCAGCACGTTCATGAACGACACGCCGTGAACTTATGGTCGCTGCGATGTTCTTTGATGGCCGTCGGTATCCAATTTTCGTGTTGCCCAACGCCGGGTGCTGCGCTTCACCTCATCTCCGCTTGTCGGCCAATGGTCGTAATGGGCAGTTTACCAGGAACGTATATTAATATGCACAACATTTACAGGGCGAGGCATGGGCCTGCAGATGCCGTACAACAAATACATATATTTCAAGTGGACGCTTTCCAACAACAGCGCGAGTACTGTCCTTTCGCTGTCCTTCCGCCCTCAGGCTTCAGACACTTGTTCCACCTCGTCATCAAGATGATCTCGTGCGGTAAACCGTGCCAGGCACGTACCATGCTCGACCAACTCGCCTCTGAGATTTCCCACTGCTTCATCGCCCCCTGTCCGATCATGCCTTGATACGTCCGCAAACCCAATCTCAGACGTCGTACTGGTTTGATGTGTGTCGTGACACGGCATTATCCTGAACCAGTTTCTGATACCGCACAGCCCACCAGGGAAGGGACTGTCAAACAACTCCCGCACACTGATGATAAACCGAGGCATCGCAGAGCACAAAAGTGCAATAGAGGTCGTGCTCAGGAGAAATATCAGGGTGGAGTCCACCATCGGCCCGTTCTGGACAATGGCTACGATATTGTAGAACACGTTACTAAAAATGACGTAGCGATCAGCATCGGGAAGAAGAAACGATAGTGGCCCCGGGAAACAAAGGTGTAGGAAGAGGAAAGACGTACACGGAGAAATAATAAATACCGTGTCTGATCAGGAGTCTGATATACTGATGAGGCCTCCATTCCTTCGTTGCTCTATACATCCTGACCGACCTCCTCACAGCCTGAGTAGTAGCAAAAGTGAGAAGCATAACGCTGAGCGTTAATCGCGGGACAACGACGGCGTAGATACCCGGGGCCCACGGAATGTTCAGTACAGCATAACAAAACGATGCATCTTGAATTTGGACAACCGAGACTACAGGATACAATGAAGCAATGCAGAATCATCAGGTGAGTATTTCGTTGACGCTACGGATCTGTGCCTCGACACACCTAGCAAGTGAGTACTGGGATTGATGTATATTGCTCCTAAGACAATCGGAATGACCGCTTGAACCATGTAAACAGACAGTAGGATGCGAAAGATTGTCTTGGACCGGTCCCACATTACGTAGACGTGCAGAACCATCATCACTGAAGTGGAATGTTATTGCCAGGAATGTAATTTCAAGTATGGCAAATCACGATCGGAACAAGCAATAAACACCTGAAACATCCATGTCGTGATGAGATATACTATTGTGCCTTTGAGGTATCGAACTCAGTCACTTTGATACTGGAGACAGTGAGGTGCGACACATACACCTATTCAAGTGTCAGCACTACTATTCGCTCAATCGGGTACCTTTAAAAATCACATCTGTCGGAGTCGAATGTATGGTAATTGTAACGATCAGGTATCATTCACAGGCACTGACTTTGAGGGTCCCAGGTAGAAACGAAGTACCATCTGTGGATACAGCAGACGCGCAGAGTCAGGTTGCCAACCTAACTAATTCCAGTCAACTCACTAAGAGCAGTAAGACTCGAGGTTTGGGGAGTAAATGATGTCGTCCAGTACAGACAAAGGTAGCAGTGCACCTACATTGCCCAACAAAGGCCAGGGTAGCGGACCTATTATAGTTTTTAGTGGACAGCAAGCAGTCAGGAGCCACCGCAGGGGCGTTGTACAGACCAAAATAAATAGGATAGATCCCCAGGTCAAGTCCCTGCACTATAGGATGTGAGCAACGCCGTAGGAGCTTACATAGCTGTCACTCTTATACCCAAATATAATCTATCTTTCACAATCATCAGACAGTGAACAGGTGGCCGAGAAGAGACTGATATACCTCTCTTGAAAAGGTGAGGACTGCAGGAAGATACTCTGAACGAAACGTGAGCAGAAAATGGATTAACGACGCACGATAGTCATATCCCACTGCAGAGACTGCCATGACTGCACTAGCATATAAGATCAGTGATCGAATGCGGTGGTGAGTAGCCCACGGGATACATAGTTATCGAACTGGAGCAGTTCTAGAGTAAATCGAAAGTCGTAGGACATGACGGGTATGAGTCACGTGCAAGTGTTGACCACAGAGGGGTGCGAGGGGTACAAGGATGGGGTGAAATCGCTGGCAAGATATACCGAAACGAGGTGCTGAGCCAACATAGAATGACAACTCTGACGGAATGTTGTCTTCTCAATAAGGTGGGTTATGTTGACAGTTCCGATGGTCAGGATGAGCCAACGTTCCAGGAACCTACCAGTGGTCCAATATCCCTGCCTTGGGTGGGATAGCCACGATCAAAGTGGGCAAGGGCTTCGTTGTCTGGTTTTTAGGCGCTGGCTACTTGAATGATAAGTTCAATCTCGAGGGTGAACACAACGTCGGTTCGGTGCAAGGTCTACTCTCCGTCCTCATGTGACAGCTATCCCGCGCAGCCATTAGAAATAACCATAACAACTTGCTGGAGTTGCTGCATGGAAACTGATTTTAGTATCTGGCAGCTCACACAGGGTGTCACTGACTCAGCCCAGAACGTGCCACCACATCTATCATCGCGGGACTCTGGGTATTGGCACTGCCTTAGAACGTACCAAGGATGCTCTTTCATCCAGAGGTGGTCAACCGAGTACTATCGGGCAACGCGCAAAGTGGTTGCTACAAGACCAAGTGGTGAGCTGACGGTTTGACAAGGTAGAGTAATTAATAGATGAACAAACCTGGCCAACATCATACCTGCACAGCAAGCAATTTCAGGGCGTGCCTGCAGCGTAGGCCGGACTGAGATGGCGCTGTGCTAGCTGTCAGAAGAACGGACTAGTAAAGATAGAACGAAAGTTTGCATTTGTTTGTTTCCCCACTATGGAACCCTGCGCTCCAACTTACGTACATACTCTGTGACAGGCTCCTTCGGGACGGACCCGGCGCTCAGCGCTCAGACCTAGCATATCGACTACATCCAGCCGAACGTTCCTTGTTATCATCGGAGATGAGCGTCCATAGACGTTCTGTGCTTGCGACTAGGCGCGCGCTCCATCTTGCTCGGACCTGCGCTAGAGCACGTTGCAGGATAATGCACAAGAACGTCGTAGCGTCTGTTGATGGCAACTGGTTGTGATATCCGATCCTCGCATTTCCGGTACGCTACATTTCATCTCATTCGAGTCATTTCTGCATAGCGGCCAGTGAACGTGGTGCATCACCGTGGCAGGTTTGGCATAGAAGTGTGTGTGTAACGTTTGCGGGGCAAGCATGGGTGTGCAGAGCAACCGAAACGGAATGCCATCGTGAGTAATTGGAAAGCATCAGGATCCTCCGACAAGCAGTTATTATTCCGTACACAGATGCCATTCGGAAAGAGGTAACCTATTCCGAATCGAAGCTGCTAGTGAGGTTGGATATCTCACGTTCGGTCTCGCCTTGTCTCATGCATGTAATCCATGTATACTCTTTACTTTATTCACATTCTAATAAATCCCGACAAGATTGCCTCCTATGATTCTATTCATACTCTTGCCTTGCAGCGGTCCGATTTCCGCAGATCTGATCGGCAACAAGGTCGTTGTTTGACTGGAAACCGCGCGACGTGTCATAATCCCGAACCCGCTATCTGTGCCTGCGTGCGACTGGCCAAGCAACGGCGGTACAGTTCTCCCACCCCGATGATAGACCGGGGAAACATGCAACAGGTGGCCACGAGCGCAATGATGCTCAGGAGGAGCAAGGAAGTTATATTCGTCATCGGCACGTCAAGTTTGACGATAGTATTGTAAATCACATTGCCCGAAACCATCCAAAGATCGGTTTGGGGTGAGTGGACAGGGGTAAGACAAGCGGGAAGAATCAGTGACAGATCAAAATGAAAGAGTGGACAAGGGAGGGAACGCACATCGGAGCTGAACACGCAGGGCGTCTGATTGCGTGCTCAATTGTGGTTTTCTCAGGATGTCGGCATAGAACGTGGTAGTCCCGTTTTGTCAAGACGTTGTAATTTTCCATATCAGAGCGGACGCGGCTCACCACTGGAACGTACATCTACTTTCAGAAGGAGACTGAATATATGAATGCTGGCTCAGCCTGGCTGACCTTTTGATGCAATACCTTCTGCAGGCGATAGTCTTTTCGATCACAGCAACTTCAGTGGCCCCCGGGCACAGAGTCGAGTGGCTCAAAAATTATCACTTTGATGTCTTTCTTCCCGCACATTTAGGGTGGTATTTCACGCTATCGCAGGACCCTGGATGTGGAGAATCCGTCCAAGTGATCATGCTTGACGCGCTCGGTGGCATCGAGACGAACCACAATTAGAAAGTCTTGATGTGTATCAGAATAGAAGTGAGTATTTGTTCTGGCTCCACCATGAACGCGGGCGAGAGAATACAAGTGAAAGCTGTGATAATAAGAGAAAGACGCAGGAATCCGAACGCTGGACTTACTGCTGCTCCAATCCAGCGTTGAGAGCAGTGTATAGGATCTTTATGGTTAATATTTAACTTGCCTGAGCAGACGAAACTGGGCAGATAAATCAAGCGGACACAGAAAAAGGGTACAGGTGACCGAGGTTGTGTCATACTAGCACAGGTGGACAAACTTGACACATCTAAGTTGAAGACGCGTACACTATCATTTCGCCATCCTTCAGGGCTCAGGCCTCAGACACTCGCTCCGTCCCTTCACCGGCAGGATACCATTCGTTGAACCGTGCTAGACTTGAACCACGGCCGACTGACTCGCTTCTGAGATCCTCCACCGCCTCATTGTCCTCGGAATGATCACCTTCCTCTGATATGACCCCCGCGAATCCGATCTCAGACATTATACCGGCTTGATCTCTGCCGTAACACAATGTCATTCCAAACCCGCTGTCGGCACTGCATAGTCCACTACGGCGGCGAGAGTCGTACAACTCTCGTACGCTGATAATGAACCGAGGCATCGCAGAGCCTAACATTGCAATAGAAGCCGAGCTCAGAACAAATATGAGGGTGGAGTTGACCATCGGCCCGTTCTGAACAACGGCCACGATGTGGTAGAGAACGTTGCTAGAAGTAACGTAACGATCAGCCTTGCGAAGCCATCAAGAGTAAGGAGGAGGAGGGAAAATGCAATTAAGTGACAGTTGCAATTGACTGAAGCAAAGATGTGAAAGACATACACGGAAAAATAATAAACACCATGTTTCACAAGCAGTCTTATATACTGATTAAGCTGCCATTTCTTCGTCGCTCTGTACATCCTGACCGACCTCCTCACAGCCTGAGTAACAGCGAGAGTGAGAAGCATAACGCCGAGCGTTAATCGCGGGACAACGATGGCATAGATACCCGGGGCCCATGGAATGTTCAGCACAGCATAACAGAAAGAAGTGTTTTGAATTTGCACAACTGAGACTAGAGAATGCAATGAAGGAATGCAGGACCATTAAGTCAGCACTTCATCGACGCTACGGATCTATGCCTCGACACACTTAGCAAGTGAGTACTGGGATTGATGTATATTGCTCCTAAAACAATCGGAATGATTGCTTGAACCACATAAACAGACAGTAGGATGCGAAAGATCGTCTTGGACCGGTTCCACATCACGTAGACATGCAGAATCATCATCACTGCAGTTGAATTAATTTCCAAAAATTAGATTTCAAGCAGTGCAGCTCACAATCGGCAGCTGCGATAAATACCTGAAACGCCCATGTCAAGGTCACATAGACTATCTTGCCTTTGAGATACCAAACTCAGTCACTTTGATGCTATGTACAGTAAAGTGTGATACTTACACCTACATAGCCGTGAATACCATCATTTATTCGATTGAAATATGCAAATACTTACGTCTGTTGGAATGGAACAAATGATCATCCGAATGGATCAGATATATGTAAAGTGTAGAGACTAACGTTAAGCGGTCCAGGTAGGAACGAAGAACCATCTGTGAACAGTGGATGCAGAATTAGGTGAAGCTAGTCATGGTGAACTTACTGAGTCCACTAAGACTTGATGATTGGATATGACGAATATGTCACCGAGTGCGGATGGTGATAGTTGAACACTTACATTGCCCAGCAAAGGCCAGGATATCGAACCTATTACCGTTGTTAGGTGGTCAGAGCCGCACTGCAAGACACTGTACAGACGACGACAAAGAGGGTAGACCCCCAAGCCCAGTCCCTATGCTGTTGGATGTGAACGATGCGACACATGCTCGATAAGCGACACTTCCATACCCAAATGTGTTCTGTCTTTGGAAGGAAATGGTTGGGCGTGAATGTGGTAGGTGGAAACTCGATATACCTCTCTCGCAAAGGTGAGGACTACAGGATAGTGAATATTCTGGTGCAAAGTGAGTAGAAAGGAGTGTGATTCACCATAGTCGTATCCAACTACACAGACCACCATCACTGCACCAGTGTATACGATTAGTGATCGAATGCGGTGATGAATGGTCATACGAGCTACATAGTTACTGAACACGAGCAGTTCTGGAGTAAACTGAAAGTCGGAGGACATGGGTATGAGACGCGTGCGAGTAGAACCGCTGGGACGCAGGAGAGTGTGCGAGAGTGGGGGATGGAATCACTGGCAAGATATATGAAACACTATGAGGAACAAGTAGAGTATGACGGCTCGGACGAAGTGTTGTCTTCCCTACAATGACCTGGGATCCAACCTTCCACAAACCTGCCATCGAAGCCATATCTGCGGGACCTTGAGTTAGAGGTCACCATCAATGTGAGCCCTGGACCTACATGGCGTGGGCTGTGAATCGTGATGCCGAGTGTAATTTCGGAGTTGAACTTGGGTACAATGTCGTTGACTAACTTGACTCGTTGTGTTCGCGAACTTCGCTCTCCATTTTCACGCAAACGTGGTGGCTCTTGGCTATGTGAGTCGATCTCCGGCATGTATGAATCTGGTTGCCTACATCATTTTGTTCACACAGGATGTCACCAACTTGGCCCAGAACGTGGCAGAATTCACCATAGTGGCGTTCATATCCGACAAGGACGACAACGTGGGTCTTCTACTAGTAACCGCCTGTTTTGTTCTCCGCTATCATCAGACGGGTGACCCTCAAGCGGTACCCTTAGTGAGCACTTGTACATATCGGAAATATCTTTTTAAAAAATAGCAGAGTTGGACACACTACGACCCACCGGTTGACCTTACGGAGAGTCAGTGGCTGGATAGCTGATGCTGTATCAAGCGCCCATGTTCCTTCTATTTTGATTCCCGCTCGGAAGAGCTAATGACCCCCTCACTGCCGCATTGCAGGGTCGTGGGCGCAGGGGAATCCTGTCAAAATAACACCATGAGTGCCACCGCCTCACCTGAGTAGATCGTACCATCGTACCCAAAGCACACAATGTCGAAGAGAGATTTGATATTAGAACGTATTCACCGCAGAATTAAGCGATATGACAGGCAAGGCAGGCCAAGTGGCAATGATCGATCGAGGGTGAGCGAACGACACTGACATCCCCGTCTCCACGAGTACACCTCATGCTAGCTGGCATTTGATAGCGCAAGTGCATTCCTAAGATCGCACAGGAGTCGTATAGGGGAACACACGCGAGCGGAGGTCTACGGAAAGTGTTTGCTTGTCGCGCACTCAAGCGCGCGCTGGTACGTTTTCTGCGCTCGGAGCTGTTTCGGTTCCCCGGTCAGAGTCCTTGTTCAGACCACTGGCGGCTGCAGTCATCTCAGACAAGTCCTTGACAAGCCATCTGCGACAGCTCCCGTTCATCAAAACGACAGGCTTTCTGAACGTCTAGATACAAAAAAGCTCTTCCCAGAGTTCTCAGCTCCGTGCTTCAGCGCACACACCGATGCTTCAAGGAGCTGCTGGTACTTGCGTTTGTGGCCACACAATCACCAACACTGGCGCCTCTCCAGATTGTTCAAACGCTTGAATAACGACATCGCGACGGACAACAACGAACCCCGTGTCCCAGACATAGGAAAAAAAGGTCGGGTCGTGTAGACGAGTAACTCTCCTGCTCATATTCCACAACGTGATAACTCTGTGCTAACACCGTCGTTGACCTTTGATAACAGTAACCGTCAGTCCACCGACGTCGAGATCACGTTTATCTCGCCCATGATACTGTGCTCGTTGCAATGGCCGTTGTCAAGTAGTAGTACGCTGCGCGCTATTACTCGGCTGATGCGCCATTTGCAGCATGTACAACATGGTTCTGCCTGCTGTTTCAAACCACGCGCGGAAATTGGTTCATCGTGGTGTCACGCAAGGACATGGAGGGACGATCGCCCCTTGCCTCCATACAGGGCTATTTCAGACAATTTCTCGATGAGATCACAATGCAATACGGCTCTATTGACCAGGGCATCGTAAAACCATGATGATATCGGTTCCAAGACCGTCCCCCGGTGTATTACTCGACGAGCGGCCAAATCTCATTGTCTAAAGGGGCATGCTGAAAAGGAAACCTTGCGCCAAAGTAAGGGGGGGGGGACTGTGTGCGAAGAGGGGATGCCTGGGTTGTCTCGTCCGTCGGTCATTCCTCCCCAAGGATCTGGATTGGGATGTTAAAACACCACATCCGGTGCGAGCAGAGATAAGCAACGAAGAACGGGGAGGGTGCGGTTTCGAGTCTACGAAGGCTCTCATCATAGGGCTACCGCGACTTTGACTGTCTCCTTCCAAGGCCGTTTAGGGTACCAGCTATCTAACTCCCTATCAGAGGATTCCGCTAGAGCCCTCTCATGGGGAGGCTTGACTGCCAGATGAACTGGTTGCATTGCGGGGTGGATGAGTGGGGTGGGAGGAGGCTTCCGCCCGGCCGTTAGAGATCAGATATACCAGGGAACGCCAGGTACACAGATCGTGCGGGTGTCCGATCGCGCTCCTTCGCGGCCATGCCATACCCATGGTAGGATCATGCCACTACGGGGTCTGCTCTTCGCCATCCACAAGGGATTTGATGAGCAATACAGATGACGTTTAATATCTTGTTTCTTGTTTGAGCACGTACCATCTGTGTCGAAGGGCAACTTGGACCAAGGGGGAAGGTTGCACTGACACAAGACAAATTAGACACCAAGTACTACAATCCTCCTGCGGTCGTCGTCGAGGCTTCAGACACTAGTTCCATAGGTTGAACCTAGATCCCGTTCAAGCCTGACATGCATCACCCCCGGTCGACCCGTCTCTGAATCCTCCACCATGCTATCCTCGTCGGTCTGATGCTGCTCCAATGCAGACTCAATGAATCTGATGGTAGACATTGTCGCGGTTTGATGTGCATCATGACGTGACCCCATGCCGAAGCCACTGTCGATCCCGCATAGCCCTCCATAGGAGGTATGGTCATACAACTCTCGCACGCTGATGATGAATCGGGGCATCATCGAGCTCATCACCGCGAAAACGACCGTACTCAAGAGGAGCATCAGATTGCTGTTAGCCATCTAGCCATTCTCGATGATAGCGACCATATTGTGGACCACATTTCTAAGAAATTATACGGCGGTCAGTTCTGCAAGATCAGAGAAACAATGATGGCAGGTCGAAACAACGGAGTAGCAGAGGAAAACGTACACAAAGAAATACAAGATTCCATGCCTAACCAAAAGTTTGATATACTGATTGAGCTCCCATCGCTTCGTCGCTTCGTACATCTCCACTGATTCCTTCAGCGTCTGAATAAGAGCGAGAGTGAAAAGTAGGGCGCCAATAGTTGCTCGTAGAATGATCAGAATATAGATGCCTGGAGTCCACGGAACATTCAACAGGGCATTACAGAAAGAGACGTCTTGGATTCGGTCAACCGACACTAGAAGACGGGATAAAAAACCACCAAGTTAATACTCCATCGGCACTACAAGCTTATGCCGAGACACACCTAGTAAGTGGGTATTGGGATTGATGTATATTGCTCCCATGACAACCGGGATAATGGCCTGCACTATATAAGTAAGCAGTAGGACGCGAAGGATCGTCCTGGAGCAATTCCACATCGCCTAGGCATGGAGAACCATAGTTACTGAGCTCAGAGGTTATTTCTACCGTCAAGGCTGCCATTCACTTAATTGGGGAACTCGAATACGTACGTCTGTTGGAATAGAACCCGTGGTAATTCTAAACGATCGGATGTGAAGCGCAGGAACTCACTTTAACGGATCCAGGCAAAAACGGCTTGCCATCTACGGATATGGTAAATGCGTAAAGTCAGTAGGATCAACCTTGCTGACTACAGCCAGCTTACTGGGAGCGGCAAGGCTTCAGGGTTGGATCATGGTCGGTATGTCATCTGATGCGGATGAACGTGACTGTGCACCTACATTGGCCAGCAGAGACCGGGGTAGCGGGTCTACTGCGGTCGTTAGCTGAGAAAAAAATGTGAGGGACGGCCTCATGGAACGTTGGACAGACCAGAACGAATAGTGTAGATCTCCACGTCCAGTTCATACACTAGAGGATGTGAGCGACCCTGTGCGTGCTCGATGATCGATACTTCCATACCTAAACATATTCTATCTTTGGTGGCTATAAGACGATGGACGGGTGGAGAGGGAGAAACTGGTGTACCTCTCTCGCAAAGGTGAGGACTGCAGGATGATGATGATTCCGGATGAAAAGTGAACTGAAAAAAATGCAACGTACTGTAGTCATATCCGACCGCATAGACTATTGCGACTGGCTTGGTGTATGAGATAGCGATCAGACGGAGTGATGGGTAGTCGTACGGGACGTATGGTCGTTGAACCGGAGCAGCTCCAGAGCAGAGTGTCCGACCTAACTCCCTGAAAACGCACACACAGTATCCTCTGTCTTCCAGTCCCCTCGCGCTGCAGGCCATAGTGAAGTGAGCAGTAGCCAGAATTCGAATAATGAAGTCACTCCTGTGACCTGTCAAAGCAGAGTCGAACACATCACATCTCCATGCTTCGTGGGCAAAAGCAGACAGCGTGACAGGACAGTTGGTTGCTCTGGGTTCATGGTGAGAAACCACAAGTGATGGCTGCTAGAATTCCGCCCAAAGGGCTCCAACGAGGACGGAAGGCGGGTAAAGTGAGTTTGTACTTGTTTATTCCTCTGACCATACTTGTCCTTCATCTGCTAGAACTCCTTGACATTGCCAAGGCACCACACGCAACCACTGCTAGAGGAATGTCTCGTGGAGCTGCTGTAATATATCCAGATGTGTCCTGTGTCTACAACTTGGAACGCGCTCAAGCGCTCGACCTCTGTACATGACCGCCAGGCGCCAAGTCTAGTTTCATCAGGTAAGAACCCTTAGACCGGTGCCTCAGCTCCCTCCAGACCAGCGTGCAAAAAAGATCTCTGCGATATCCATCTACAACCGTCAATTTGTGTATAGGTCTTGGACCAGCAGCATTCATGCATACAGTCCCTCGCAAGTTACCAGACAAAGCGACCGGACAGGGAACAAGGACAGCAGTGACCGGAGTCGCATTAGACTAGTACAACTGGGCAAATAGAATACATCTAACACGTGCGCTGTCATTTCACCATCCTTCAGGCCTCCGATACTCGTTCCATCCCCTCACCAAGAGAGTCTCGTCCATTGAACCGCGTCAGGCGTGCGCCACGGTCGACCGACTCACTTCTGAGACCCCCCACTGCTTCATTGTCCTCGGTCGTATCATCCTCCCCCGATACGACTTCCGCAAATCTAATCTCGGACACCATCCCGGCTTGGTCTGTGTCGTAACGCGGCGTCATTCCAAACCCGCTGTCGACACCACACAACCCATCCTGGTGAGGGCGGTGATACAGCTCTCGCACGCTGATGATGAACCTAGGCATCGCAGAGCCCAACGTCGCAATAGAAGTCGTGCTCAAAATAAATATGAGGGTGGCGTTCACCATCGGCCCGTTCTGAACAATGGCCAGGATGTTGAAGAGTACATTACTGAAAGTAGCGTAGCAATCAGCCTTGCGAGGTCATCGAGAGTAAGGACGGGAGAGGGAAAATGCAATGAAGTGACTTTTGCGATGAATTGAAGCAAGTGTGAAATACGTACATGGAGAAGTAATAGATACCATGTTTCACAAGCAGTCTTACATACTGATTAAGCTGCCATTCCTTCGTTGCTCTGTACATTTCGACTGACTTCATCACAGCCTGAGTAACAGCGAGGGTGAGAAGCATAATGCTGAGTGTTAATCGAGGGACAACGACGGCGTAGATGCCCGGGGCCCATGGAATGTTCAGCGCAGCATAACAAAACGAAGCATCTTGAATTTTGACGACTGAGACTAGGGAATGAGATGAAGAAATACAGGACCACCTAGTTAATACTTCGTTGACACTATGGATCTATGCAGAAACACACCTAGCAAGTGAGTACTTGGATTGATGTATATTGCTCCTAAGACAATCGGAATGACCGCTTGAACCACGTAAACAGACAATAGCACGCGAAAAATTGTCTTGGACCGGTTCCACATCACATAGATATGCAGAACCATCATCACTGCAGTTGCAAAATTATTGCCAGGAACTCAATTTCAAGTAGGATAGCTCACAATCGGCAGCCAGGATAAATACATGAAACGTCCACGTCAAGGCGACAAAAACTATCTTGCCTTTGAGATTTCATCCTTCGTCACCTTGATACTATGGATAGCGAGGTGCGATACTTACACCTACTTACTGTTGACACCATCGTTCATTCGATTGGAAATTCAAATGCTTACATCTGTTGGAATGGAATCAGTGATCATCCGGACGGATTAGATATATGTGAAGTGTAGACACTAACGCTGAGGGGTCCGGGTAAGAACGAGGTACCATCTATGGACAGTGAATGATAGAATACGGTGAAGCGAAGTAGCTAGTCATGGCGAACTTACTGAGTCCGCTGAGACTTGATGATTGGATATGGCAAATACGTCACCCAATGCGGATGATGATAATTGTAGACCTACATTGCCCAACAAAGGCCAGGATACCGAACCTATTACAGCTGTTAGTTGAAGACGTAGTCAGAGCCACACCGCGAGACATGACACGGACGAGAACAAAGAGGGTGGACCCCCATGTCCAGTTCCTATGCTGTGCGATGTGAATGATGCGATTCATATTCTAAAAGTGACACTTCCATACCCAAATGTATTCTGTCTATGGAAAGGGAATGATCGAACGTAAATGTGGTATGTGGTAAACCAATATACCTCTCTCGCAAAGGTGAGGACTGCGGGATAATCAACATTCTGGATGAAAGTGAGCAGAAAAGAATGTGACTTACTGTAGTCGTATCCCACTACACAGATCACCATCACTGCGACAGTGTATATGGTTAGTGATCGAATGCAGTGATGAGTGGCCGTACGAGATACATAGTTATTGAACACGAGTAGTTCCGGAGTGAACTGAGAGTCGGAAGACATGATGGGTATGAGACGTGGTAGAGTACAAAAGAGTGGGGTGGGGGAGGCAGATATAAAAAACGGCATGTGGAGTATGATGGCTTGGACGGTCCGTTCGATAACGTGGGTCAGGATGACCCAACGTTCCACGTACCTGTCATCGAAGCCATATCTATGGAGCCTCGAGTCGGTTGCCACCATCAACACGGGTCCCTAGGTCCATATGGCACGTGTGAGTATTATTCGCCCGAGTTGTGGATGGGTATGAGGTGCCGACTGTGATGTTAAGTGATTTCAAAGACGTTGCTCCCCGTTCTCACGTCCACGTGCCATTGCACTGGCACACTTCCTCTGCAGTGCGACAACGTGCTGCACACGAATTGACTCCAGTTCGAAGTGCATGCCTGCTTCAAGTTTATTTTCGTTCGCACATGCTGCCACCAAGCGGAACGCGGCAGACTCCTTGGCGTCTAACGTTCGTATCACCGATTCACCGTAATGGCGCTCATATCCGACGACGTTGGTCTGTTTTATTCTCGAACTCGGATCAGGACAGGTAGCACTCAAATGGTGTCCTCAGCGAGCACTCATACATGCCGCAAGCATCCTTTGGAAGAACAGCGGAATCGGGCACGCCATGGTTAATGGGTCGACCTCACGTGGCCGAATAACTGATACTATCTCAAACCCCCATCTTCCATTTGTTTGGGTTCCCGCTCGGAAGACCTGATAACCCCCTCACTGCCCGTATTGCAGGGTCATGGGCGCAGGGGACTCTTGTCAAAGCGACCAAGGGTGCCATTGCCTCACCTGAGTGGATTGTGCCCAAAGAACACGTCGTCAGTGAGGAGAAATTCCAAGTTCGAACGTATTCCGTGCAAAATCAGGTGATCTGACAAGACAGTGGACCCAACTGTAGTAATTGATAGGTGTAAATAAACCTTATTGCCATCAGAATGATCCCGTCCTCCCATTGTTGTCGAGCCCCCTTGATATCTGTAGCCATCAGTATGCCGACGTCTAGAACACAAAGGACGATCTCGATCGTCCCATGTCTCATGCGGCTATGCTGACCAGGGCCTCGTGACATCATGATATCGATTCCAAGACATTAGAGTACCGTCCGCAGAGCGACTAAATCTCATCATCTAACCGGGCATGCTGAATAGAAGCCATGTGTCAAGATCGGTCTTCAACGCCTTGTTGGAGCAGACCAGACCGAATAGTGTAGATCCCCACATCCAGTTCATACACTGTAGGATGTGAGTGACAGTGTGTGCGTTCGATGATCGATACTTCCATAGGTGATTATCAGACGGTGAACGGGCGGAAAGGGAAAAACTGGTATTGTTCTCTCGCAAAGGTGAGGACTGGAGGGTTATGATGATTCCACATGAAAAGTGATGCAAACAATACAACATACTGTAGTCGTATCCCACTGCATAGATTATTGCGACTGGCTTGGTGTACGAGACGGCGATCACATGGAGTGATGGGTAGTCATACGAGACGTATAGAGCATGCTGAAGGACATGATGCGTTGAAAACACGTCCAAGCAGCAATCCAAAGAGGAGGGAGAGTGTTCGATGGCAGAGGAGGTCACCACAAAGGCGTGAGGAGCAGACGGAGCATGACGATAAAGTGTTGCCTTGAAGTGGAACGCATTGAAGGTTCTGGATCGGCGGTACTGTTCGACCTAACTCCCTGCAAACGTGCATCCAGTATCCTGCCTTCCAGTCCCCTTGCATTGCAGGCCCTCGTGAAGTGAACAGTAGCCAGAACTTGAATAGAAAAGTCACTTCTGACAAAGTAGAGTCGAACACATCTCCATGCTTCATGGCCGAGACCGGACAGTGTGACAGGGCAGTTGGTCACTCTGGGTTCACAGTGGGAAACTACAAGTGATGGCTGCTGGGAAGGCAGGGTACGGTCAAGTGTACGTGCGAGAGAGAGGCCGACCTGGGCAGTCCGTCCTGCATGCTGCGTCCGCCGGACCCCTCTCCGAGGACCAGGGCCGCGTAAAGCCGGGTGACTCAGGACAGTCATTACGGCGCGATCCTTTGAGAGGCTAGTGGCTTAAGGATGGGTGAGGGCGAGTGAGGATAAGGAGGCTTCTCATCAGCGAAGGAGCCATCGTGCACGGTGCACAATCCCACAGGCCGGCCGGGCTACCAAGTCCTTTCGGGCGCCTAACAGCACTTGGGCGTCCCCATGCAGCACGGTGGGGCTCCAACCGAGGACGGGAGACGACCTGAGTCCGGAGATTCGGACTATTGGAATGAATTTGTACTTGTTTATTTCCCCGATTATGTTTGTCCTTGCGCCCACCCTAGTAGATGTCCTCCCATCCAACCATAGAGGAATGTCTCGTGGAGCTACTGTAATATGTTTTGATGCGCCCTGTGTCCACAGCTTGGAACGCGCTCAAGTGCTCAACCTCTGCATGACCGACAGGTATTGAGTCTGGTTTCAGGTAAGAACTCTCAGACCGGTGCCTCAGCACATTCCAGCCCAGCGTGCAAAAAGATCTCTGCAATATCCACTGACAACCGTCAATTTGTGTACGGGACTCGGACCAAC
>JBBPMG010000186.1:0-10768 GCA_038090195.1 Boletellus deceptivus
GAACGCGGAATGGATCGTTGAGGACTTTTCAGAGGACGACGGCTCTCTTGTTCCCTTGGCTGACTTTGGAGCTGTGACGTTCACTGATGCCCTTGCGTTCGGTCAAAGCGGTACCCTCTACACCCCCTCTGGCGCCACCATCGCGGATATTAGGCAAAACGGCACGGTGCTCACGTCCGTCTCCGTCAATGGTGACAGTGTCACCGTCAAGTACGTCTGAAGAAGGGGACGGACGCGATTGCGTCTTTTGTCAGGGAAAGACTAGCGATACTTGCGCATCTACATCGGTGTCGCTCTTCACAGCCTTCTTCCCGAGTGTGCCGATATGTGTAACTATTGTGCCGAGTTTTAGAAACGCGGGCGCTGCAACTCGGAAGAGAAGGGAAAGAAAAGTGCCACCAAGTGACATGTATTGACGCGTGGTCTTGGATCCCATGTCAGTTTTGACGTCACCATCGCCAGCGACGCGCATGATTCTGCCATCTCCGCATCACTCCCTGTGTAGTGGGCTGCTTCAACGTAGGTCTCAGGTGCAACACCCTTGTCGAGTTCCGCAACATCAGGGGCCCTGCACATGGCGGTTGAGCGGAAATAATTCATGACCAGAGCGCTGCTGTGCGACTCGGTGGTGTAGAGGTCAAAGACCTCGACATGAAACTCGCGGAAGCCGTCGAGCTGGCAGATGTCGTCATCGCTGTCGTCGGCCTGAGCGCCGAGTGGGAGTTCTGAGGAAAATGCATTGGGCTCTTCACGCCCGTATCAACGAATTGATCACCGGGGTGGTCGCTGCGAACCCAAATACAAGTCGTAGTCGCTCAATCTGTAAGTCCTTTTTTTGGTCGTGCTCGGCGCGCTTTGACATGTTTTTTTCAGGGGCCGTCTATAACTGGCCGGGCGGTGTTCCTGCCCCATCGTCCATTCTTGGTACCCCGGCAACAACAGCCGGGGATGCCATCGCGGACGTACTTTTTGGGAAGAAAACTCCGTCGGGGAAACTCTCGCTGACATTCCCGAAGCGACCGCAAGACACGTCTGTCCACTGAATTTTCACTCGGTGAACGACGTGGCCCGTGACGAAGGACTGGTAAACTTACTGACGTTAGGTCGCGCGCGGCGCCATCGTGGTCTAGTCGCACCACTTGACGGGTGGCACACCATCCACAGACACGGTCTTTCTTACACCGCCTTCGCGTTTCGGAAGAAGTTCGAGCTGTCCAACGCCCGCCCCTTCGTCGTCGCCTCGCCCAGGATACGGACCGCCTCGGGCTCGTTCTCTTCCTCGCGGAGACCATGACCGACGTCGGTGGGGCGCACGAGATCGGAGGTGGCGCAGGCAGGCATGCGTGTCGATGCCGGGGACGTCCGAGCTCACCCACCCACCGCGCCAGCGGCGGGCGTGTATCATCGCTGGTGCCGGATAAGATCGCGGGTGTCCTACTGGGAAGACCGGATCGGTCGCTGGGTGATTGAGCGGGGTGGGTATGCGATGAGATGCCGTGAAGCCAAGCAGCAACGTGCTGCCATTCAGGGCGACGTTGGAGTGGTTGCACTGATGTATATATGACCTTGGGAAGTTGCCAAGTCGCCTTATTGCATTTGTCTGGAAAGAACTGTGGTGCTAGTACAAATTCTAATGGTGGGGGTACATGAATGGAGGACAACAGAACTACAGACCGCAGAGTCAGGAACTGACACGTAAAAATACATACTGCATCAAGCAAAAGAACGAATAATCATCGAAAGCGAGGAAATAAGCAAAACTGCATGAAGGGAAAAGAAAGGAAAGGACAAGAGACACGAGATAATAGTCCGCAAGAATAGTGGTGATGAAGCGTTCCGCGAGTAGGAGGGAGGTGTGTGGGAGGAGGGAGGGGGGGTTAGGCATTTACACAAATAAGCCATTTCATCAAGTATCCGTTCGTTGCAAGTCGTTTTTGTTCTTCCGCTCAGCGCACCGCTTGTCGGACACCCATTGCCCGTCGTCCCATCGTCCCATCATCGATCACGTTCCTCGTCCGAATCAAATAGCGAGATCGGCCGCGCAAGCGGTGCGGGCGATCGCGACAGCCCCTCCTCGCGCCCCGTATCCTTTGCGAGTAGACCCCGCTGCCTCTCTCTGTCTCTATCCCAGTCCCTGTCTCTGTCATCCCAATCACGAGCAACGTCTCTGATCCGCTCTTCACGCCCGTCCCGATATCGTTCCTGATCCCGGTATCGCGTATGAGACGTATGCGGACGACTTGGCGGCGCAGGGTACACCACTCCAGTTGGCACCGGCGCAGTCTCATACAACGACGATGACGATCCCGAGGTTGCGCTCTGCGTCCGCGGTCGGGCATACAACCCACCCTGAGCGGTAGGGGGAGGCACAGGCACGGGAGTGGAGTGCGATGACGTGCGTCCATGTGCGTACGGGGTCCGACCCGGGTTTGGATGTGGAACGGGATTCACCGTCGGTGCCGGAACAGGAACAGGCGTCGGAGTGGAACGCCGACGGTCCGTGTCGCGTTCCGAACCGAGCCTCGATCGCCCGCTTGGATCATAATAGGGGTGAGGCTTGGGCTCTGGCGTCGGCGCAGACGGTATGAAGCCAGCGGGCCAGGGGACGGAGGACGCCCCAGAACGGTCGTGTGCATATGCAGGTTGGTATGCCTGGTGCTGGTGTGCTTGGGACTGGGAGTAGGACTGGGCCTGAGATGGGGGACGTGGTGGGCGCGAGTGCTGTCCGGGATCGTCCTGAGGCGGCAACGGCCGATTCGCAGCCTCCGGGCTCAGCAGGTGCGATTGCATCGCAGTCGCTGCAGACGGTGATATCATTGTTTCAGGCTCGGACTGCGAGTGCGCGTGCGTGCGCATGCACGGATGAGGGCAGTGACGCATGAACGTGTGCGGGATCGCTCACCGGTGACTCGACGATGATGTTCGGGATGCTGCCGCTGCCGCCGGACGAGGGACGTTTGCGGAATTGCTGGCGGAGATATTCGACTTGGGATGGGACATGTGCGGGCTGTGATGGATCATCTCCCGGTGGAATACGTTCTGCTGGAGTGCGGGGTCGCGGGTCTGATTCATCGTCTAAAGGTGCGGGCGTCATGACCTCCCGCGGCTGGGAGTAAAATTGCACAGGACGGCGCGGATGGGAAACCGAGCCTGGCGTCTTTCAGTCCAGACCCGAGCGGTCAGCGTGGCCACTGTCGGGTAGTAGGGATCAGGGCACACTCACAGACGAACGCGGTGGATTCCTTGGTGGTGGCGGGGGACTCGGCGTATCAGAATCTGCGCGCCATTGCTCAGCAATGTCTTCTGCCTCTGTCCTGCCAGAATAGCGACGATCATCTTGCTCTCTGTGTTCGTTTCGGGATGATAGACTGCCCCTGGAGGGCTGACTCCCGCTCCCCGCTCTTCCAGCGTATATCTCGTTCCGTAATGAACTTCCAGGACGTTGGTTCACTAGACCATATTGCGATACATGCGTAGAAGTCCGGGATGTGAGCGAGGGTGTGCGCACGCGCTGAACGGGTGGGAGAACGGGCGCCTGATAAGCGTAGTCGCGCACCCTCATGGGGGGTGGGACTGGCGTTGACTCTGGTCGGGGAGTAGGTCGCCTATTCTGAAGCCCAGTCGCGAAAGAAGGGGAACCAGGCGGCTGCAATCCATGTGGGGGCGGAATAGGGAGGTACGAAGTGCGAGAATCGGCTCTTGGGATCCAACCATCTGGAGGCGCAGTGATGTGGTAGGTGGGCGTGGTAGGGCTAACGCGCATCGGTATCGGATGAATAGTTTCTGGTTCATCAGACTCATGAGGCGGGGAGGGCGAACTGTCCCCGCGAGAAGGCGTGCGGGAAGGGACAGGAGTCGCCCGCGATGGGATAGGAAGCGGCGACCCAGTGTCAAGCGTACGTACTGGAGGGGCAGATTCGGGGCGTACACTGTAAACAATGTGGGCCACAAGGACGCGCAACGTAATCATTGACGTACAGTCGTCGTCCCATCGAAGTAGCCGAGCGCAGCTGAATACGGGATCGTGGATCATTACGTTCGTCATCGGATTGGTCCTCAATGTCTTCGTCAGCATCGTAGCTTTCTAGGGAGAGGGGGATGAGGAGGCTAGTCTGATGGCCGGGAGGCAACGACGTTACCTTGGTCGTAGCTGATCCTACGGCCCATAGACAATCCCTCCCTGTACCCGACTCTGCGACCCTCCTCGCGGGCGAGCATGACGAGCTTCTCTTCTTGCAACTTGCGAGCCTTTGTTCTAGCCCTGGCTGCATCGGATTCTGCTTCGTTGCGCTGGGCTGCGACCTGATCGATGATATCTTGAGCTCGAAAGATCTCTTTTTGGGCATTCTCGAGCTGCAGCTTGTACAGCTTGAGTTCCTCTCTGAGTCTGGTAGACTCTTGTTCCGCGCGTTCGCGATTCTCGGTTGCGATGCGCAGACGATGGAAGTAATCGAGGGCACGACGTTCTGCGGCGTTTGCACGGGAGGATTCGGACTCGAGGCGCTCGGAGGTGACGGTGAGAGCGGCATTGATCTCACGGACCTCTTCTTCTCGTGCGATGAGACGCACCAAGAGGTGGCTGCTGGTAGAGCCATCAGCGGTGGAATGTGAGCGATGGTGCGATGTCGATTTGGAGCGACGGCGCGAGTCATAAAAGGGGGGTACGCTGGACGATGACGAGGAAGGGCTGGAGCCGAGATCGGTGGAAGGCTCGTGGGCGAGGTGCGCCCTGAGTGGCCGTATCAGCGGTGGCCATGGTACTCGGGGGACTACGGCACCTTTGCTCGTCGTCGAGATCAGCGGGCAACATGGGGCATCCGGGAAGATGCTCGAGCAGTGTGGAGAAGCGTTGCCCCCGCACGGCAGGTGCGGTGGGGTCAAAGGAGCTGGCGGTCCCACGCAACAAAGTGAAGGCAGCGCCTCGTGTAAGCCTGCAACGTTGACTCGATTAGCGGAAGCGGGCGCCAACACGAGGCCAGAACATGGTCCTGTGCGACGAGAAGTGGGTCAGATACGGACGCACTGGCCACGGCCAGGAAGAAGAAGAAGAGCTGGCCTCTTTTCTTTTCTTTTTCGGCCGTCGCTACCGTCGGGACGCCGCGTCCGCACGCGGGGTCGCGGGGTCGTGTGCTCGTGCTTAGTCAGCGAACCAATCATATGAAACTCTGACATTTCCGGATATGGAAGGTCCCGGGAGAGCACAAGATTCCCTTTTGCTGCACGAACGTCTCCGGTGCGAGCTCGTCCCCATCGCGCTTCCCTGCTCGGCGTCGTGCGCGCCAGCGACCAGCCCGTGGCTCGTACCTACACTCGCACATCCCGCAGAATACCCTACTAGACCGTCAGTGAGCTTATCTATCGCAATTTCCGAACCTCCTTATCGCAGTGCCTCCACATAGCCCTTATCCGTTTCTCGTTTACAGCATACCCGAAAATCCGCCATGTCTCACGGTTCCTATACTTCTCATTCTCAATCCATCATGACTGCAGATGAAGAAGAGGACTGGGAAGACTATGTCAAGGGCGGCTATCATCCCGTCCACGTCGGCGACACTTTTTCCGACGGTAGATATACCGTCCTCCGAAAGCTCGGCTGGGGTCATTTCTCCACCGTCTGGCTCGCCAAGGACACAAAGTAGGCAGCCGCCCGTTTTCCCGTCCCCCTACTTGTCCGTATCTCATTTATTTTCATTTTATTCCGCTTTCCCAGGTTGAACCGCCATGTCGCCCTCAAAGTCGTAAAGTCCGCCCCGAGATATACCGAGACCGCGCTCGACGAAATAAAGCTCTTACAACGTCTCATCACCTCTTCCACTCCTCCTGTCCAGCCGACCCCCAATAATCCAAATCCACCCCCTTCCCCCTCGCACACCCATCCTGGCAGATCTCATGTCATATCCTTCCTCGACCACTTCAAACACAAGGGGCCAAATGGCACCCACGTCTGCATGGTCTTCGAGGTCCTCGGCGAGAATCTCCTCGGTCTCATCAAACGTCATCAGAACAAGGGTGTTCCTATGCCTCTGGTTAAGCAAATAGCCAAGCAAGTCTTACTCGGCTTAGACTACATGCACCGCTGCTGCGGCGTCATCCACACAGGTCCGTCCTGTTCAGTCCTCGCACAAATTCGCGCGCACACGATAACATTTTATGTAGACTTGAAGCCCGAGAACGTGCTCATATGCATCGACGATGTCGAGTCTGTCATTCGATCCGAGATGATCACCTCCGCCAGCGCTACCTCACCGCCCTCTCGGCTCATCGGGGTGCCGCCTTCCAAGGGGCGTGGAGGCAACCAGACACCACGCCCCGAATCCTCTTTCATAACCGGGTCTCAGCCACTCTCATCACCTTCCCCGTCCCTGGGTGGCAGCCCCATGTTTGACAAGGTTGCGTTTGGAATGACGAAGATGGATGGAGAAGCAACGTCTAAATCGGGCTCCCTTGGCTCAGGTTCCGCCGCGAAAGAGAATTCTGTGGGGTCTGCACCCACTGGTGGCCTAGGCGTTCCAGAAGCAAACTCAAGTTCCAGGAGGGCAGAGTCCTTTCCAGACCTCACCGCAAATCACATTTCCCTCGATCCCGCATTCAACAAAGTGTCATCACTCCACCCGGCACACCCCCCGGGACCATCCCTACTCACACAGATGGCTCCGACGGCCAGTTCCTCGTCTTCATATCCACAACCTCTCCCCACTGGTAAACCTGCTGGCTCGGGTGATTCAGTTCTCTCGGACTCAAAGCCCTCCACCTCCATCCTGTCCGGAGAATCACTCCAAACCAGCACTTCGGCATCCTCGAGCCCCGAGGGCGTGGAGAAAATCACGGTCAAGATTGCAGATCTGGGAAATGGTGCGCGAGTCTCCTCCCTGCTATGCTTCTGCCTCACGTCTTGGATTTTTTTTTCCCACTTTAGCAACATGGACAGAGCATCATTTTACGGACGACATTCAGACGCGACAGTACCGCTGTCCCGAAGTCATTCTTGGTGCCAAGTGGGGCTCTAGTGCGGACATCTGGAGTGTTGCTTGTGTGGTGAGATGCCTCCCTGAGCCATACGGCGCTCGTCTCACTGAGCGCGTGCCACCCCCCACCCCACAGATTTTCGAGCTCATCACAGGCGGGGACTACCTGTTCGATCCGGCCTCGGGATCTCGTTATAGCAAAGACGACGACCACATTGCCCAAATCATGGAGCTCATCGGCGAGATTCCCAAAGCGATCGCGTTTTCCGGTAAATACAGCTCAGAGTTCTTCAATCGCAAGGGTACGTGTGCTCACCAAACCTTTCGTTTTTTTGCCCTCGTGCGTCGTGCACGTCGCTCACAGCGAACCTTTTACGTCCGCCTTAGGTGAATTACGGCACATCAACAAGTTACGTTTCTGGCCCTTGGAGGCAGTCTTGCACGACAAGTACTTGTTCCCGAAGGAGGAGGCAGACGCGATCGCTTCGTTTCTATCGCCCATGTTGCGCCTCTACTCGGACAGGAGAGCGAAGGCGTCTGAGCTGGTCCATCACCAGTGGCTCGAGGGGATCGTCGTGCAAGGCGAGATAGACATCATACGTCGCGCCGAAGAGCACGAGGCACTCCACCGACGATACGCACAACTTCAACTCGCAGGTGCGAGCGGGAATGAGAGCCTGATCGCAAGATCGGACGTGGACGCGATGAAGCCCGTCGACGAAGACACTGGCGCAGGCGAAGCGGAGGAAGAAGAGGGGGAGGAAGAAGAAGAAGAAGAAGAAGAGTCCCAACCGCAGGTCGTTGCACCACAGCCCACGCATCAACCGCCCATCCTGTCTGCTCCTCCGGCGCCGTCGTCTGGGAACGCCACGACGTCCAAACCTGCGAGCAAGGCGACCTAGTCCTTCCGCCTCGAGCTGTCTTTTGCTGTCCCTTCCCCCCCGCCCTTTCCCTTTTGGTCGTTCGACAACTAGATGTATCGTAACCGATCTGATGACTGCGCCTGTTGTGTGCCCGTTGTTGTCCCATCCCATCGCGTCACTCCACTTTTCTCTTTTAATCTCCACGGACGATTATTAAACTCGCGATCTCGAATTGCTCTCGAATCCCCATTCCTCCTCTGTCTTTGAGTGCCTCTCTTTTTTTTCCTCCCCTCTCGTCGGTCTCCTCCCCTCCCCACGTAGAAAGAGGTATACCAGAGAATCGCGGCTAGAAGTCTGCCCATCGTCCTCGTTGTTTTCTGTCGGTTTGGTGATGTAATACTAATACGTCGTGAACACGCACACACGAACCACACTGTATCCTGCACACCACTTTTTGCCCACTTTGTTTTCTGCTCGCTCGTGCGGGTTCAGTTGTCGGGAGAAGAGGTATGATGGCGTCCGTCTCGGATCGCGAGGCCAGATCGCTGTTCGTCATGCGCATCTCATCTCATCTCATCTCCTCCCCCCCCCCCTCGTTCTTATCTCGTATCGTATCGTATCGTGCCACATCGCATCTCGCCCGCTATCACCATCGGATTATTTGGCAAGTATGCGTCTTGGGGACCTCCGCGCTCTCGGCCCGTCTCGTACCCCTTTTTTTGGGTACTCTAGTCCTCGCCCTGATAGCTGCTTGTGTCCTCCGTACGCGCATCGATCGCATCGGCCGCCCCCCCTCCCTCAAGGGGGCCGGCCCTGCCCCCACGCAAGGCACGCGCAAAAAAGAAGGGAAAAAAGGAGACGCCGAGGCGTCCCCCGGACCATCCCGGCGCTTATGCGCGCGTAGGAGGGTGTCTACCTCGCGTGAACGCGTGTGAACACGCGGGCACGGGGGGTACGGGGCCATGGTCCACTGCGCCGTGCCGGGCGCCTCGGAACTCGGGACAGACATATACGCTTGAAAGGATCACCCTGAACAAAAAAAAAAAAAAAGGTGGGTGGATGGGGGGCATCTGCGCCTGTCGTCTGGCGTCTGGCGTCTGTCATCGTGCTTCTTCGACAGAGTGTTCGGATGGGAGGACGCGGGAGGTGGCATCTCGACGACGACGACGTCTAGACGTCCCCGTCGTCGGTGCGCTGAAACACGGGAGGGGTCGGTCGTACCCTTCGATGCTCGGGCGTTCTCAAACAGATCCAAGGACACTTCGGCAAGAGCGCGACGTATCGTCTTGACAAGTAGGAAAAAAAAAAGAAAGAAAGATAAAAAAAAAAGGCGGGCGCAGTCGTGACCAAACGACGACCAAGATACCAACATCAATACCTTCGACACGACGCACAACGCGGGGGCTCGGTGTGGGGGACATGGACGGGCGACGAGGTGGGGCGCGTATATCCTGTGTAGCAAGACGATGAATTTTCTTTCTTTTCTTCGTTTTCTTTTTGTCTTGAGATAAATGAAAGAAAAAAGGGAAGGTGGAGCCCTGACAGTGCGCACGTCGAGTTTGACAGGTGGATGATAACAACGTGACGGCTCCACTCGCACACCGATAGAGACCCCCCCGACAGAGACCCCCGACGCGACACCGAGGCCAAACGCGTGGCCCGAGGCGACACACCCCTGGCAAACTGAGATTCGGCAGGGGCGAGGGAAGAGGCGCTGCGAGAAGGGAAGGGGGGGGGGGGGAGGGAACACAGATAAGCGGGACGTGGGCAAACGACGAACACCAAACGTGTGGGGGGCGCCTGCGCGAACAACGGCCCGAGTGGGGACACCCACGTAACCGTTCCCACATGCGCCGTCGTGTCGGGACCCAAGGTCGATCGATGGTCGTGATGCGACGACTGCTGTTCGGTTCCGTCCTCAAGGGAGCGTATGTATGGCGTCTGGAAGGAAGGGGGGGAGGGGGGCCCTGGGGCCAGGGACGTGACATCACCCTGTGTCCGAATCGTTCGGACTGCCCGGTCGTTGCGCGCCCCGAGACAGGAACCCGTGCTGCACCGCTTGAGCTGCTCGGTGGGCCGTTCTCGAGGGCTTGGCAGACAGGCTGTGTCGGCGAGTAGAGCGGCTATACACAAAACCATTGGGCACCGGCGTTGGGAATCACGGGCATCGATGTCGTTGCCAGCAGCGTCGACAACGACTTGGGTGCGGAACGCGACCGCGTCTCCGTCCCCACGCACCCACCTGTTGCCCGGGGCTGGCACCTCCGAGGACGTCGTCCGGAAGACCGTGACGGTGTAACCGGAGAGACGCTGCACCGCCTCTCCCAACGCTCTTTCATGCTACTATAACCCGAACGAAGCGTGTACGTGAGACGTCGCAGGTCGCTCTGCACGGGGCGAACGCGCGCGCACAAACGTTGTTGCGGTGATGACACTGATTTCAGTGCTGATTGCACGAGCGTCTGCACCGTGCGTGTGCCTGACGGCGACGATCAGATGTCAGAAGGACGGCCTCTTTTTTTGTGTGTGTGTTACATATATCACCACGGGCCCAGGGTGTGTGTGTTGTGCGGTGGTGGTGGCTTTGATGGAGGCGTTGACGTCGTACCCTTGGTTAGTGCACGTGATTCGAGGTCAGGTCGGCTCGCTGGCTGGAGATACGTTCGGAAAAAGCCAATACTTGTGACTTGTTTTGAGTGTTGCCGAGGAATGGCCCGGTCCGCGACAGACGGGACATCGAGACATGCGCGTGTGCACGACAGGCCCGTCTGACAGCTCAACATCCCCCGTCAGTAGCACACGCGCACGGGAATGGCCCGACGCAATCGCACCTCTGCCCCCCCCCCCCCCCCCCCCCCCCCCCCCCCCCCCCCCCCCCCGCCGTCCCGCCAGTAAAAAAAAAAAAAAAAAAAAAAAACAAGAAAAAAAACAAAAAAAAAA
>JBBPMG010000186.1:10778-39731 GCA_038090195.1 Boletellus deceptivus
GGGCCCGGCCCCCCCCCCCCCCCGCCCCCCCCCCCCCCCCCTCCACTCCTGCTCGATCCGATGCTGACGATATAAAAGTATATAAAATAAAAAGAATGAAAACCCCGCTGACGAGCCACCAAAGAAGACGAGTCTAGAGCGTGACCAAACACGCCTGCCAAGCCGTCTGGATCGCGCGCTCGTGCACTCAATTGTTCCCAAGACATCCTTATTGCGCGGCGGCCCGTCGTAAGAGAAAAAAAAAAGCAAAAACAAGGAGAACGGCGCGGCGATGCGGGACAGGCTTCGGCCTTTCTCTCTCCGCTGGACGGACGGATATGTACATATGGACGTGTTCGTAGGAAGATGCAGCGGCCCAGCGGTAGGGGGGCACACCCATAGGCTCCGGAGCCAAGGCGGCGATAGCTGGGCATCACGCACGCGCGCCTTTTTTTGAAAAAAAAAAAAGAGCCGTTCGGGCAGAACAGCCCGGCACTGCTGGATTCAAATACGTATCATGTTACACAGAGCTGTCCCCCAGGGATGGGGCAGGAGGAGAAGGTCCACTCAACGCGGCCGGTCGCCCGAACTCCGCTGGCGGGACGCAAGGGATGGCGACATCCGTACAGCCGGCAGTGCGCGTGTCCGTGCGCGCATGTTCCTCTCCCGCCAATGGGATCCATCAATCCCACACCCCCGTCGGCCCTTGTCTCCCATCTTTTTTCCCATTTTATTTATTCAACACACACACACACAAAAAAAAGACGCTATATAACCCTTTTTCACGCTGCGTGTGCCGTGCTTGCGACAGCGCCGATCAAAACACGCGCATGTGACGTCCGTTTCCGCCACTTTGTCGCTCAGACCAAGCGATCGTTCGAGTGTTTGGTTGTCCCTCTCACCTTCATGATCAACCCGCGATACGCTCCGCGTCGCACACTCTGACGTGAGCGCTGCCAGAGCCGATTCTCGCTCTCTCTTTTTTTAACACAGGTTTCCCGCCCTTTGTCCCTGCGTGGGCACAGCATGGGCGGTTATCATACGTGCGACCCCCGGACACGCGCGCGATTTTTTTATTTTTTAAATCGGGTGTAATGGCCTGCTCTTCGCTCGTCGTGACGTTGTCCCCCCTACCTACCTAGAGAAAAAAAAAGCCATCGTCTGGAATCTCAGTGCGTGACACCGGAGCGAACGCGAAGACTTCGATGATGAATTGGACGCGGGCTGTGACAAACAATAACACAATGTTCGTTATTCATGATCCGACGGCGATGCCGGCTGGATATGGGAAATAAATATCCCGATGTACCGGGATACTGGATCCTAACGGGATAGGGAACAAGGAGGACGGAGGATCCAAACTTGCCATCACGTACAGCCGTTGAGAGGGAGACGGACAATGTGCATTGTGTGTGCGCAGCCCAACGACGTTACGGGACGCGTCTTACCGTGGTGTTGCGCGTCGCCTTTCTTTTCGCCCCAACGGATCAAAGGCCTTGGTCGTGATGGTGACGGGGTCATCTTGCTCTGTTTGGCACTTTCGTTGACGTCCAGGAAGACCCACGGAGGGCGCCATGAGCGGGTACGAATCACGAAGGAAGACGAGCGTAGGAGTCGTCGCGGGGAGATCTCGTCGAGCAGCGACGAGGGCGATCTTTGCGTACCGCCCGTGCGTCATGCAAAAGTTTCCGACCAGCTGGCGTGCACTGGCGTACCTGTTTTGATGGACGCTAGGAATGGTACGCGCGAGAGAGGGGAAAAAGGAACGGGACAGGGAAGAGAAGGATGCCTCTGCCGTGTTCGGGCACGCCCAACTTTAGCTTGCGGTGTGCGCTCGGTCACGATCTGAGCGGGGGCAGTCCACGTGAACGCGAACAAAGGGGGGAATGGACTGGCAGCCTGGTGGTGCACACATTCTGCACCGGCTGCTCCCGAGAGCGGTCTCATCCCCGCAACATCCAGGCACATGCACGGCCACAGTGTATGTAGGTCACGGCATGCGCTCGACGCCAAGCCCGAGTGGCTGACTGTGCTTGACGAGGCTTCTAGACTGTTCGAGGATAATTTGTAGGGTCGAGGCTCTTGCGAGCGTCGGCAGGAGCGATAAGGTGTGTCATGCACGCATGTCTGTGCCGCAGCACACGCACGACGGAGGTGGTGCGGGCGAGGTCGTTCGTGTCGACGAGGTGACTCTCGGCCCTGTGGAGAGCGATCACCGCCATCAAGGGGGAATGGAAGACATGACGCATGCCAATCACTTTCCTTTGCGAGGGTGTTGGTCGAGGGTGTTCTGCAAGCGCACCAGGCGTGCCTGCGCTAGGTTTTTTTCGGAATGGGGTCGGATATGGCAATGGGGCTCGGTGTTCACGGAGGCGTGTCGCCTGAGTGGCGGCGGCCTGGAATGTGGGGTCACGTAACGCGAGCACATACTGCATGCAGGGTCTGATAGATTGTGATTGTCCAGGCACGGCTGGACGAACAAAGAGTGGCTGTCAGGCGGTCGTTAGTGGCCCCGCGCCGGGCGTCTGCCGCGATCTGCCGATCGGGCCGCGCCTCGGCGTCGACGGGCCTCCGCACGCGCGGGTGCGGCGCCGTGCACGGACGGGGCGGGCGACGGCGCAGGTGCGGGCGGGACGAGGCTGCAGGGTCGCCCGCGTTTGGCTTCATGGCCGTCCCGTGGGCCGCGTTGGCGTGCACGTAAGGATGACGTGAGCTGGGAGATGCTGCCGACGAGGTCGGGCGCGCGGGGACAGCCACGACGGCCTGGACTCGGCATGTGGGCTCGGCATGGGGGTCACGGGGGGGTCTCGCGGCTGATAAGCAGGGCAGGTGTCAGCACGGCAGTGTTACGGCGTGACAATGCCACCGGTGCCGTAGCTCGGCGGGGCTGTTCCTGACCCGGCGTGTCGGCTCCAATTCGAGGTCCGACGCGAGCGGTGCCTTAATTGAGCGTCGAGTCCCAAACCTTTTCAGTGCTGATTTCAGGCACCCTTTTAGAAGTTTTGTTTCTCTTTTTCCCTGCCTCGCCCATGGAGGACTCAAAACCGACCGCGCTCGAGAGAGACGGTGTCGCTTCCCCCGCCGCCTCCTCCCTCAAAGACCCGTTCGAGCCCCTCCCCAAGCAGCCCGACGACGACATGGCCCTCGTCGCCCCCAACAACCCCCTCCCCCTCCCCGCTGCGGCCTCCGCCGTCGGCGTCGCCAAGCGCTACCGCCCCGCCCCTGCAAAGACCTTCCAGTGTCGCGGCTACGGCGAGTGTCGGATGGTCTTCAGCAGAAGCGAACACCTCGCCAGGCACATTAGGTACCTCTCCCAGGCACTCATCCCCGCCCCTCCTCACCGATTGATCTCGTTTATCTCCGTTCAGGAAACATACTGGCGAACGC
Source organism: Boletellus deceptivus (assembly GCA_038090195.1). NCBI lineage: Eukaryota > Fungi > Basidiomycota > Agaricomycetes > Boletales > Boletaceae > Boletellus > Boletellus deceptivus. The sequence continues at coordinate 14,145 of JBBPMG010000186.1, forward strand.
CCCTTTACCTGTCATTGCTCCAAACAGTTCTCTCGCCTCGACAATCTGCGCCAGCATGCCCAGACCGTCCACGCCGATAAGCAAGATCAGAACGAACGCATGATGCGCGAGCTCACCTCCCTCCATGCTTCCATGGCCGCCGCCAACAAGTCCGGCCAGCCCAGAGGCAAGCGTGCCCAGTCTGGTCTCGGCATCTCCGCCAACCTCCCCGCCAGCTCGGCCCAGGATGCCTCCCTCCTCAGCCCCAGCCAGGTCAAGGAGGAGGACCTCAATCCGAATCCCATTCCGATGCATCAGCGCCCCGGCACGAGCACCGGCTACGAGGCTGGCGACGGCGTCATCTACTCCGACGACTGGGGCACCGATGTCGACCATGGCCCTCCGCGGCCTCCCAACAGTCATTCCTTTCGTGACTCCAGCCAGTCCTTTCGTGTCCCCCCCGCAGCATCAAATACATCCTCATTCTTCGGGCAGCAGCAGTCGCAGTCCTTTCTCCCCTTCGCCAACGCACTCGGCTTCGGGTTCTCCTCACGGGATGGTCGCCCCGGATCTAGCAACAGCCGTCCACCCACTGCAGGTGGTCCAGACGCACATGCTCGAACACTCCCACCACTCGCAGCAGTCGTCTCCGCAACAGTCTCCTCTCCACCCTCCCAATCATTCCCCGTCCCACCACAATCCACACAACACCTACTTCCCCTTCCAGGCGCCGCTGCATTTAGACGACCTTCAACAGCCAATCGCCCAGGCACAGCTCCAGCATCATTCTTCCCAGCAAAACCTGCCTACGCTGGAGGGCCTGGATTGGTCCATCAACCTGAGCTATCCTTACCAGTCTATGGACGCAGCAGCGAGCTGGCAGCAGCCGCAGCCACAGCAGCAGCTTACCAACACAACAACCCATTCGAGGCAGATCCACCATCACCCACCGCAGGCGCATACGACTCACCGTTTTCCTTCCACCCACCGGCGCTCACCGAATCAGCCACGTCCTATCCCGGGTCCTTCGAGCCTTCACCAGGCAACCCCCGCAAACGACCTTTCTCAGGAATCGACGGCGCACAGGATGAGGGCCCACGTCGAGAACCCGCCGGCGGTCTATCCGGATCTGGCGAATACGAATATGGGACAGAGTCACGCCCTCAGTCTCGACGGCTCACCGTCCTGGAGCTCTGCAATGACGCAGATACAGATGGCGGAGTTCGATCATTTTTACAGAACACAGCCGGATCCGCTTCACGGCCAACTACCTCCTCTGGACTCGTCTCATCCGCATCTGCCCTCGCACTCGTCGATCGGACTCCCGTCGCCAGCCAATCACTACTCCCAGGAGCTCAGTCGGCAGCAACTGCAGCAGCTTCGGGAGCAGCACCACCGTCTGGAACAGGCCCGTCGGCATTCGCTGGAGGGGGAGTTTCTCCACCACTACGCCGGGACGCTCCATCAGCAGCAGCCGCCACCACAGCAGCCGCAGCAGCACAATTTCTTGCCGCTCAGCGAGGATCCTTCTCGGCTTCACCTCTATCAGACGCATCGCGGAGCCCACGATGTCAGCCAAACAGCGTTGCCTTCGCCGCCGTTGCTCGATCCGTCGCCATACCCTCCAACCCGTCATCTCCATCCTCAAATGCAACGGGCTCACCCACACTACCTCGCCGAGGAGAACCACAACGCGAAGTACGATCTCCAGTCCCTACGGCCTTCTCCCCCGCTGCGGTTGGAATGAAGGTGTGACTGCGGAAGAATGCAAGACAAAAAAAACATTTGCGTTAATTCCTATATCCAATTCTCTGGTAATCATTGGATGTGAACACTGGTCTCTCGTCTGTTGTGTGTGCTCTCTCGATTTCTTTTTTCCTCGCTCGAGCTTCCCGTCGATGTGCTTCTGAATCCCCTGCGACTCTTTTTACGTGCAAGTATATATCACCCGTTATTCCTCGTTCCTATACCATAGCATTTTAATCCACCCTTTTTTTTTCTTTACTCGCTGCTCCATGTGCATAATTATGACGGCGATGTTACCCTCTGTCGTTGCAACCGCTTTGATCTTTTGTCGACTCGGAGGCTTTTTTTTTTTTTTTCCTTTTTGCCAAATGTACTCGTGTGACAAGATACTGTCTGATAAACGATCTAGTAACAAATATATATATATTCAAAATCGTCTTGTGGCGTTTCAGAAGGGTGCCAAATAAAGAAGTGGATGAATGAGGAACAAGGGAAAAAAGGGTCATCAAAGAAACAAGTGGCATCGGGGTCACTAGCAAGGAAAAAAAAAAAAGAACGTGTTTCTTGTTGTTTTTGTCACGAACGAGATCGAGACGTGACCGATTGTTTCATCCGCATCTTCGGCGGGGGTCGAGCGCAAGCGCATCCTTGATGGCATGTCTCGAACGGGCGTCGGGCGTGTGGGAAACGGTCTTTTTTTTTTTTTTTTTTTTTTTTCCAAAGGAAGGGGGGGGGATCCCTCCGTCCTTCGGGCAGACGGACGTGAGATGGATGAGTAAGAGTAAGAGGGTCGTAGGGGGTCATGGCGATACGCCGTTGCCTCGGTCGGTCGGTCGGTCGTCGTCGTCGTCGGATATCGGTAAGGTGGATGGGGTGCGCCCCGACGTCGTCCGTGTCGTGTACCCGGTTCGGGCGCTTCGTGTCTCTCTCTCTCCCTCGTCCGCCGAGGTCGGGCGTGGCGTGCCCCCGATCTGGAGGGGGGGGTGGGGGTGGGTCGCGTCGTCGGATCAAGTCGGCTTGGCTCGGTTCAGCCCGACTCGATTTGGTTCGGGGTCAAACAAGAGGCCAAAGTGGCATTTTGCGTGGGCGACGCCGACCGAGTATCACGACAACGAAGACGAAGACGAACAACGAGTCGCGCCGACGATCAGGGTGGATGTTGCGCACGATGTGAGTGGCCTCTCTTTCGCGCTCGTTTCCACGACCGGATGGCGCATGATGTGAACGACGACGCTCTTTGCCTTCCCCCCCTCTTTTTTTTTTTGGCTCGTACAGAAAACCACGGAATGCGCGCTCGAAGCGGGCGTTGGAGGCGCGCGAACCCAAGGAGATCGAGGACGTGCGGACGGCCGTGTTCGTGCGTGGGACGCACGCGGGAGAGGTCGTCCAGAACGCGATGAAAGAGCTGGTGCGTCATCACGCCATGCCTAGGGTGCGATTTGGGAACAGGGTCTCATTCATACACTTTGTTTGTGTCTACCCCCTCGCCCCACCCCACCCCCCACGCACGAGTAGATGGCACTCAAGAAACCGCACGCGATCGCGTTTTCGAAAAAGAATGCGGTCCGGCCGTTCGAGGACGCGTCCTCGCTCGAGTTTTGGGCGCAGAAAAACGACGCGTCGATGTTCGTCGTCGGGCAGTCGACCAAGAAGCGGCCGAACGGGATCGTGCTCGTGCGGACGTTTGACGCGCGGGTGTTGGACATGTGCGAGCTCGGGGTGGAGCGGTTCGTGAGCATGTCCGCGTTCAAGGCGAGTGTCCCCCTTGTGTTCTTTTACTTGTGCACCGAGCGCGCGTGACGTAGACGCCCAAGGCAACGTCGGGACACAAGCCGATGATGCACTTTGCGTCGGAGCTGTTCGACGTCCATCCGCGCTACGTCCAGCTCAAGTCGCTCCTCATCGCCCTCTTCAACGGCGAGGCGGTCGAATCGGTCTGTCTGTCTGGGCTGGAACACGTGATCAGCGTGACGGTGGGTGCGGCGACGGCGACGGCGGACGAGGGAGGGGCGGGCGAGGCTCCGACGGAGGAGGGCGGGCCGCTGCCCCGTGTCCACGTGCGGACGTACACGGTGGCACGGACGCCATCCGGCACACGCGTGCCAAGGGTGGCGTTGACGGAAATGGGGCCCTCGCTCGATCTGACGTTGCGCCGGTGGCAGGCGGCGGATCCCGAGACGTGGAAGGCCGCGATGAAGCAGCCAAAACGGAGGCAGCGGGAGGTGGAACAGGGATTGGGGAAGCGGAAGAAGAACGTGGAAGTGGATGCGATGGGGGACGTGAGGGGACGGGTGCACGTGGCGAGGCAGGATCTCGACAGGCTGCAGACGCGGAAGATGAAGGGGCTCAAGCGACCACAGGGCGAGGACGAGGACGGGGACGGGGACGAGGAGGAGGGCGGGGGGCAGAAGCGACGAAAGCGTCTGTAGCCCGTTTTCCCTCCCAGCTTGATCAGGCTCTGGGTGTCTGGGTGTTGCGCCGCGCGGAGGTGGCGCCTTTGATTATGTAATGAGAATCGTCCACGCTGATCAGAGTTGGCGAAGAAAAAAAAATCAAGGTTTTCATGCTGGCAGTCCTCCTGCCAACGTGCCCCCGTCATACGACCAAGGCGAGTGTGCGCCCTCCTCGCCGCCGCCGCCCCCGTCGAGCTCACGCTGCCGCTTAAAGCTGGCCTCGTCGCTCGTCTCCCGCTAGATCGTCGCCATGTCCACCCGTGCACCCGTGTCCAGTGGTTTGTCGCACTTTCCTCCCATCGTCCAGAGCGCACTCACCTGCCCATCGCAGCCACTGGCTCTGGCTCGAGCCCGAGTGCGACACCGTGAGTGCCTCGCTTCAGCACGCCCGCGCCCGCACTCACCCGCCCGCCAGGTCGCCCTCGAGCACCTCGTCGGCCGCCGCTCCCACAACCAGCGCCAGCAGCGCCGCATCGCCCACGACTGCCACTAGTGCAGCCACATCGGCCACCTCCTCCTCGCCCTCGTCCGCCACGGCGTCGGGCAGCGCCGCGTCGACCAACTCCTCCGCGCAGTCGTCGTCCGCCACACCCACCACCGCCGTTTCCCAGGCGGTCTCCGTATCCGAGTCCATCCTCCCCTCCGGGGGAACGACCGTCGTCAGCGTCACGTCCACCGTGACCGCCACCTCGACGCCGCAAGACGCTTCCTCAAACTCGTACGTGCCACTCCCCTCCTGCACCGCGTCCGGCGGGAATCTGTTTACGCGCCACGTTTCCCGCGGGCGTGCCGCGAAACACGGACTCATCTCGTTTCCCCGTAGGTTCTTTTCCAACAAGAAGGCCGTCATTGGCGTGTTCACCGTCGTCGGCGTCATCGTCGCCGCACTCGTCGCTGCGCTCGTCGTCAACGCGATCCGGCGACGGCGTGCCCGGAAGTTCGACAAGGACGTCGCCGAAGCGGCCGCCGAGGCCATGGCCTCGTCCAGCTCCCCGTTCGACGACTACGCGTACAACCACGGCGGCGGCGGAGGTGGCACGGGCGGAGGCGGAGGCGGATACGGCTACTCGGAGAACAGCCACGGGACATACCAGTCGCCGCCCATGCAGCCCAGCGACGCTTATGGCATGAGCGAGATGTCGCAGTATGATCCGTATGCCGCCGGCGCGGCTTCTTTGGCCGCAGCGGCGGCGGTCGACCGGTCGAGGAGCAGAAAGGACAGCGAGACGGGTGCGCCCGGCATCGCAGGCGTCGGTGCGGGCGGTCTCGTTCGCGAGCCGAGCAGGCGTGCGCCGTACCATGCCTTTGCCGGACCCAGTCGGTCGCCAGAGCTGCAGACGAGCAACGGCACGATGCGCAGTCAACGTACCATGAACCAGGACGTTCTCGAGGCCGTCGGCCTGACCCGTGCCAGCACTGCCACTGCCACGGGTCAGACCCTCAACAACAACAACAATAACGGCTCCGGTGCCTTTGTCATGCGCAAGCCCTCGGAGACCACCCAGAATACCCATTTTAGCGGTCGTTCGCAATTCGGATCGATGAGCAGCCATCACCCGGCGCCGTTGCAGCCCGGCTATGCGGTTGATTCGTATTACCCTCAGCGTCACGATTCCCTTTCTCCAGACCCGTTTGCAGCCGCATACGCTGCACCTGCGCCTCCTGCGACACTCCCCAACCCGCATGATGCGGCAATACCCCCACCGTCTCCTCCCGGTCAACAGTCTGATCACAATGAGGATCTGCCCGAGTTGGGTTCCTCGACTGCACTGCGGAGCGAAGAGCAGCGGATGAGTTACCAAGATGATGCCGATTATAGCCAAGGAAACCGTATTTTGAGGGTACGTCTGGCACGCCTCGGGCTGGTCTCTCTGTGTCCACTGACGCCTACTGCAGGTTGCAAATCAGTAAACGCACGTTGGGACGATCAGTGATGTGTGTGCTTGTGTGAACGACTACGCTCAAATTGTTGCGTGCTCATGGTCGACCTGTACCCTTTCCTGTCCCGCGCTCTCTCCTTGACGCTCCTTACTCTCGTTGGTTTGATCTCCTATCCGTGGCATGTCCTGTTCTCTCCGTGTGTGTGTCCTCCACCGCGTTCCCCCCTCCCTTGGTCGTTCGTTTGTGTTTATTCCTACCTATGTTGGCCTAGCCTGTCTCTCTCCTTCACTTTATGTGTACGAGTGGGGGCAGACGGTTGAGCGCGGTGAGGTTCTTTGCACGTTTCCCTTCCCTTTTCTCAGAGGCTGTGACTTGTGTGATTCTGCGATTTGCTATTTATTTACTGAAACGAATGTCTGTTTTTTTTCCTTCCTCGCGCGCATGTATAGATTTTTTCTGTCGTTGCTTTTCTAACTCGCTCTTAATAATCGAGTCGAACCCTCCCTTACATTCTTTTTTGTCTTTTTTTTCGACGCTCGTTTGTGCTCATTCTGGCTTTTTTCGTCTGGATTACCTGATACTGATGCCACTTTTCTCTTTATTCCCCGTGATGTGCGTACGATCCATTTCCGGCTACCATGGGTGTGCGTTGGACACTGGGAAGAGAAATGCGCTGTAATTACCGATCAATCAAAGTACATAGTGTATGATGCATTCGGCGAGTCGTCCACCGTATCGGTCAAGAAAGGAAGGACGTTTCGCCATGTAGGTTTACGCGGACTGTATGGTATCGAGGGGAAATGAATGTGCAATGAATGTAGTACGGTCGTCCGGGGACAGGCTGTTCACGCATGTCCGAATTGAAATCATGTTGCCGTTTGATGATGCGGCGAGCGTGGTGTGATGGGTGCGTTGTTCGCCGTGTGTATGTGCGTGTGTGTGTGTGTGTACCGATGCAATCCACCGATTGCCGTCGATGGGCCAGCCAGGTCGTCGTCGTCGTCGTTGGCATGCGGTGTGGAGCGGTACTATAACGTACTGCTCATTATTACGTCGGGTGGCGATAGTGCGGTCGACCGTCGTCGCGTCGCGATGCGATGTGATGTCTGTCTGTTGGTTGATCGGTTGATCCAATCTAATGAATTGAAGGTTGAAGGGTCACGCTGACAGGGATCGAAAACTTTACCGACGTCTGTCGTGCGTTCGAGGTGTCATCGCGCCTCAGTGAGCCTGAGAACGTCGAGTCGTTTTTGTTCTTTGCGCAAGGTCCCGCGAGTTGGGGACGAGAAGAAGGACGTGATCGGAAGACCTCCCGGCGTGCTCGTCGTACGCGACTCTCGGGGTCCGTTGGACGGACCGCGGGCGGCGCCAAAGGTGTTCGCTCGCTCACGGAAGCGTTTTCGTACGTCATCATGACATGTACGGCCGTACGGTGCAGTACATGTGATGCGCCGCCGGGAGCTGTGAACGTGTTCGCGTCGATCCAAGACAAACGTCAGTGTCACCGTTCACGGTCGGTGTCAACTTGGATGGATGTGTGATGCCGTGGGGCGTCCCCCCTTATGTACGCTGGCTGGTATGACGTGCTACAGGCACGGGGGTTCGCCTGGGGTAAACACGACCGGCGGTCTCAGTGACCCGGATCTCGATGCAATCAAGCGTGGAGTGGGAGTGGGGGAGTGGGAATGGGGGAATGGATTATGGGAGAGGGGGGAGGCGCATTCTCACGGCAAGTATCCGAATCTGTCCAATCCAACTGTCCGTCCATGTCATCTGGATCGAATCACCATCACGACCGGGATGCGCCGTTGATTGATTTTTGTTTTTGGTTGGCTGGCGTTTGGCGCTGCGACAGAGCGACTGCGGGTAGCCAATCTGTCGCTGTCCGTCGCCATCCAACTCCCCGGGGGGGGGGGGTTACTGAAATCCCCCCGAGGTCGACGTCGTCCCCCCGCTCCGGACGTTGAGTCGCCCACAGCCCGATCTCGGGGGCTTTTGGCGCGGCGCATCGTGTCGTGCGCTTGGATGACTTGCGGACTGTGCGCGATGCGATGCGCGCACGCTTGGAACGTCGTCATGACTGCGACCCCACGTGTGTCCTCTGCCGGCGTCGCTCGACCAAGTACTGGACAGTACTCCGAGTCGTCCGGCTGTGCGGGCACGTACTTGATTTCCTACTTTTTTTTCGCCCCCTGGCAAAGGCAAGGCCATCTGTGGATACCGGCGCCACGTTTTCTAGCCGCGTGGCGGTCCGTGCGTGATGGGTTATGAAAAAAAAAAGAAAAAAAAAGGGTCCGCGCCGAATAAGTCGTGTGCCAGGTCCAGGCCCAGTAAAGGAGATGCCATGCATGGCGAGACTGGCGCCCTGGTTCGAATGCGGTGCGTTACCGACGGTCCGTTCTCTGAGGCTCCTCTTTGTCCATGACGTGGTACGCTCTATCTATGAACGAGCGGAAACATGGGCCGAACCTGTGGCTCTGTGGGTCGAAGACAGACATGGCGTGGTATCCATAGCTGGCGAAGGGGCCATGCCATTGGACGGCCTCTGACAGATCTGGGATCGAAAGCGAGGGGGTGATTCAAGGTGAGTGAGTTCGGCGCGGCAGGGATCGCGTGCCCGACGATCGAACAAACGGGCGGATGCCAAAGCCAAGTCAGGGGTGGCCGAGGTTTATGAATGCCCCCCTTCTTCTGGCTCTGCTTTGTTTGGTGCTGGTCCTGGTTCATTGTGCCCTGAGCGAGCTTGGGAAAGTCCACCGTGCCTAATTCGGAGTGCACGTCCGATTCAACGGCCGTGACCACACCGGGGCTGTCGGGCGTTGCACCGCTAGGCATGCCGCCGGGCATCGTCGAGGTATGTCCTGTGATCCACCTGTACTTATTTACCTTGGCGTATGTACACGCTAGACTGTCGCGAAGGAATTTTGGAAACGAAATCAGAAAGGGATCTTGTAATCTACGCCGAAGGTTTCGGTGCCATTGTCTTGTTCTCACGGTCACGATCGCGGTCGTCTCCCATTGCAGGCAGGCTAGACCCGCTCTTTTTGTAAACCAACAGCATACTCCGCGCATCTAGAGACTCCTCAGGAATGCTGAGTACCAACGACCAAGACCTCGTCGTTTCTGCAATGCTCTGCCAACTGCCAGAAGGAAAAGAAAACCGCATCACTGCTGATGCTATTCTCGGAGCCATCGGCAACGGCTCCTGCATGGAGTACATCATCCGTGTCAAGTCGGTGGAGAGCCGCGCTTTTATGCCTGAGCGAACTGGAAGAGATGAGCGACACCCTAAAGTCTGTCTGTCAGGACCCATCTTGCCATGCCCCTTGTCTGTCTCTCGAAGCCACCAAAGACCGGCTTGCTGCGGCCATGGTCTTCTTGAATGAACATGTCAATCTCTTTCATTTTTTGCTCACCCTCCACATCTAGTGAGTTCCTCTGTTACTTTCTAAACGAATAATTGACACCGTCATCTAGGGGATTGTACGGCGGAGCATGACAGCACGCTCAAGTTGCATCAAGAAGGCCATGCGCTTTCTTCTCACCCAAATGCTCTGTCTGCTCCGTGATCTCGGTATTAACCCTGGAGACCTGCCGAACGAGATACTGGAGAGGGAAAGCAAGGGAATCCTATCGCTCAACACCTTCGGCAAACGCTATGATCCCAATCTGCTTTTCTTGGCAACCCATCATAGTGGTTAATGTATTGGACGAGCGTGCGGATATCGAGGTACTCTTACGCGCTCTTGGTGCGCTAAATCAGACTGGGGATGTCTGGTTACTGGTGACGAGTCGACCACTTGAGGCGATGACATCTTATTTCGCAGGCATGCCGTCCCTTTCCATCGAGCTCATGACGAGAGAGTTGGCGGCAAGCATAGCCCTGTACGTCGAACGGGACCGAGGCGAAGCTGAACGAAACCCTGGAGGATCTCCCTGATGTGTTAAAAGCCACATGTGAGAAAATCTTGTGGTCAATCGACAGGCGCGGCGTAGAAGGAAAGCTCGCAAGACGTGTCCTAGTTTGGCTTATGGTGGCGTTGGAGCCCTTGGACTTGGCTGAAGTTGTCGACGGGTCTTCGGTCGAGCCCGAGTAATGAAGGACTGCTAACGTGACGAGCTGGCTGCGAGGTGCACTGATAAACACGGTATCAAGCCTTATCAGCAGACGGATGTTCTCACACTGTCCCATTTCGGCATCAAGGTAGGTTGCCAAATCGTTGCTGCACTTGTGGAGCCTATACCGTATTTTTGCAGGGATCGTATCATGTCGTTTCACATGAGGCCCATGCAGGTGTGGTTCAGATGTGCATTCGCTATGCTTCTTGAATCGAATGTCTGGTGGTATCCGCCACATTGGAATCGCCTCCGGGTGTTCCGTGAGGAGGACCCCCGACGGCCTTATCGTCTCTGGCCGTCGTCGAGACACGATGTGGTGCTGACATCTTGATCTGTTATTCCTCCCCTGCGCTTTTACCATCATTTCTATTCGTCCACCGTCTTTCGAAGCCGAGGATAGGGACAAACCCGCTCGTCTATGCCACAGATCTCTGGATGGCTGAACACGCAACAGTTCTCTTGGAATGCGGTGTTAATTTAAACCTGCCTAGTCTGGTGGCTGATGGATCTCACCAAGCCTTCCCGCTCAAGATTGCTGTCATGTACTCGTTGGGGAACTTTTGCGGAGGGGATGTGCGGCAGCGTCAGAGATGCTTTCATTGGCTGTCTGCATGCCGTCGTGCAGCACGCGGGTCCTTGTGGAGCTTATAGAGACCGACGAGTTTGTGGAATTTTGGGCGCATGAAATCGGAGAAGAGAACCTGTGCCGAAGTGTATCCGACAGCGCGCGTCCGAATACGAGAGACCACAAGAAAATGGGCGAGGACGACATCGCGTTGGCACGGACATGGCGCCGAGTTGGCTATGATCTCTCTGCGGACAATCCATTTCGGGCAGAGTTGGTCGAGCACGCTCTGAATACCGCACACATCTCAATGCTCGAGTTTTTGCTCGCTCCCATCTCATCCGTCAACGCCCAGCCGGATTTCTCCTTGTGCATCAACGGGCGATACCTCTGAAACAGCATCTGTAGTCCATTTCTTGTTCCAGAGGAGTTGATATAAGCGCTGTGTCGGTTGGAAGACGGATACTGCGCTTTACCTCTGTAATGTGTCCCTGGATGTGACCCCTGGGTGCGAAATCTACGGGGTGAAACGCCACTGGCCATCACAATAGGACGAGGATGCCTCACGGCTGTAGAACATTTATTCTCATCTAACATTCCTATATTCACCAACGTCCCTCCAATTGAGCTAGAACATCGATCTCCTTGGATGAGCGGACTGCTGACTCAAATGCCACCACACCCGATGTAGACGCCTTGGGTTATCTCGTGATTTCCAACTACGGCGAATCAATGTGTCTGGACCTGATTAAGAGCTTCCTCCAAGCTGACTGTAGCCTTACCGCCTGCGATTATTTGGAGGTCAAGGTCTTGGGAGCTGCCATTCAACAGGAGTGCACTCCAGTGGTTAGTTTTCTGCTCTCCAGTTGCCTTCTTGCCAATGTCAGTGGGTGTATAGGGTGGCATCATGCACGCGCAGGCAAGTCGGTGGACTAAAGCGACACTTCTTTCCAAACTAATGTCCATTAATCACAAGCATTGCAGCCAATTGCTTTATACTAAAGCGAACCGAGCGTCCATCTCAACGAACCCAAGCAACGCGTCGAAAGTAGCAATAAAAAAGCATGTCCTTTAAAGCGTATGTATAAAGTGTCCGCATTGTCGTGCAACCGGTGTCGTTGTCCTGAAAACGCTCATGAGTATACGCAAGAGAACGAGCTCGGTCTGTTCGCACCTTTTGGTCGTTGATTCGTATTGAACCCTTTAGAGGCCACACTCAGAAGCATCCACTTGAACGGCCGTAGCATCGACTCTGCCCAGTTCGACCGCCAACCCGCCCGTGAGGGTGTTCATGGCCTCCTCAGAAAGGTTGAACCCTTCCAACGCCACGTCCACTGCAAGGATCGTGACCGTGTTGCTGCCATAGGTGAGCTTCCAACACGTGCCGCATCCGGCCGAGTTCCAGCCGGTCACGGTGTACACCCCTCCGACATTGGGGAAGGTGGGGAGGGAACCGAGGGTGGTGTACCCTTTGGTGATGAGACCGTTTGTGCCGTCGGAGCAGGCCACAGAGGTGAGAGAGAGGGACGCGTCGTCGTACGTCGTGTCGTATGAGACCGTCTGTGTCGATTGGGCGAACACGCTGGGGAGAGCGAACGAGACGGCGGCAGCGGCGGCGAGCGACGTGAATTTCATGATGGATTGTTTCGTGAGAGGGGTGGAAGGTAGAAGAGCTTGGGTGGTTGGGTGGATGGGTTGAGACGACGAGGACCTCTCCCATTTATACCTCCTGCGCCGCCAAGTGTGGTCGCACAGGGCACGGACGGGGATACGGGCATGGGCATTGCCCCTCTTGGGAAGCTCACACTCGGAGGCCCAAGACGCGGGTTTGGTTCTGCAGCGGAAAGGGTCAGCTGACGGGCAACACGGTGAGGCGGCGCCGCCGTCGGGCTAATGGGACCGGAAGGCTGAACGTCGTGAATAGCAAAGTCTGCAGGGAAGTAACGGTGGTGGATCCGATGTTTAGGACAACACAGTGGCTGTCCCGAGCTCTGTCATCGGAGGGCATCGCTCTCTCCGCGAGTTTCCCATAACGGAGGTTCCTTCCCTATGTTTTCTCGTGCGTGATATGTTCATTTTTGCTTGTGACAAGCCCCCCAGCTGTCACCAACATCGCCTTGTTTAGTACAGCATCTGCGTTCTCGAAATCAGTGACCGAATGCTTGAACATCTCGTAAAACCAAGTGGTTACCTGGAACGTGGCGGTCGCCTGCCTTCCACAGCATCCTGATGGTACTGTGCAAGCTCCGTTACAGCTGCAGGGTGCAGCATGCCTGGCATTGACGCGTCTCCCACCGCAGTCTGGCGCACAGACAGGGACACAATCCCCCTCATGCGATCGTGCGGGGACGAAGGCCGAGAGATAAAGCACGTTCAACGAAGCGAGGGTGTCCATCAGGTTCTTGTGTCCCTTGAGATGCAGTCACGCCACGTAGGATGGCAGCATCATGAACTTGGACGCCGAGCACCACTAGGTCTATGAGCCATCATGGGGGCAGCTCAAGGTCGTCTCGGAGTACGTCCGCAATCGGTTCGACAGAAGACGGTCACAGTTCGCTGAAAGTCTGCTTCGTACAAGTCGTAGGTGAGTTCAGAAGTTCGTGACAAAGTTGAATAACGTCGTCAAGGGAGCATGGAAGGGGTGGATGAAGACATTGACATGGTGCCACCTCATTTTGTTCATCCTCCAGATTTTATCAATAGACTGCTCTGAACCACTATGCACTACATTTCTGCTCTGTTCCACCAATGACATAATGTCATCAGTGCTTGTGTGCTGGCTGTCCAAAATTGAATGACTTGATGTCAGATGAGAAACTCCTTGATGTGCTCAATGCTCAAGTACAGTATGGTCTCTATGGTGGCACAAGCATTGATCTTGGTCTTGTTATCCTTGAAGTTGATGGCAACAGTTGAACCAGATCAGTGCAGCATGTGCTTCATTTCTATGAGCCAGACAGAATGGACATGGATGTACAAAATGCTCATCAAGGGCATGTCCAGCCTGAAACAATTGTCCAGGTTGCAGGCTGCAGCCATAGCCATTGACAGGGAAAGACCATCAGCTCACACTGGAACAAACTATGAGACCATATTTCTAATGGTCACTGAGTCAGCTAGAAAATCCCCAAAGCTACCATTGTATTTGTTGTCTGAATTATTAAAGCAGGTGCATCCTTGCCCTTTCTGCATATGCATGTACATATGCTATCACATAATATGCTGTATGCAATGATTTGCCATATATCTTTGCAGTACTGATGTGTATGTACTCATTTCTGCTATATAGCCTGAGAGTACAGGGGAAGAACAAAAAGCAAAGTAGAAGAAACTAGCTAAGTAATCATTTCCAACAAGTGATCCAGGATTCTCCATACAAAGAAGAATCAGCACTTTGAGTAAAGACACCAGTAGGAGAAATAACTACAGAATTAAATGGAAAACACAATATGGACCTAGACCAAGGAGCAATCCATGCAAAGAGAGATTTGTTAGAAGACTGAATCCAACCATCCTTCTCATCTACACAATTAGAAGAAAGAAGTTGTTGTACTGACCAAACCCTAATGGTCATGTCAGTGGAACCAGAGACAATATGACTACCATCTGGTGAGTAAGCAACAGACTGGATCATATTTGTGTGCCCTTGAAATGGACCTGCCACACACTGTCCAGTGGCTGCATCCCAAACTCTAATGGTATAGTGACCATAGTCTGAAGAGCCAGAGACAATGTGATGACCATCTGGTGAGTAGGCAACAGAGTGCACCCAATCTGTGTGCCCTTGAAATAGACCTTCCATATACTGTCCAGTGGTTGCATTCCAGACTCTAATGGTGTTGTCAACACAGCCAAAGGCAATGTGATGGCCATCTGGTGAGCAGGCAACACAGTGGATCACATGTGTGTGCTCTTGAGATAGTCCTGCCACACACTGTCCAGTGATTGCATTCCATACTCTAATGGTCTTATCATAAGAGCGAGAGACAATGTGATGGCCATTTGGTGAGTAGGCAACAGACCAGACCCTATCTGTGTGCCCTTGGAATGGGCTTGCCACACAATGACCTGTAGCTGTATTCCAAACTCTAATGGTGGTGTCTTCTGAGCCAGAGACAATGTGGTGGCCATCTGGTGAGTAGGCAACAGACCAGACCCTATCTGTGTGCCCTTGAAATGGACCTGCCACCCACTGTCCAGTGGTTGCATTCCAAACTCTAATAGTGTTATCTAAACAGCCAAGAGCAATGTGGTGGCCATCTGGTGAGCAGGCAATAGAGACATGTGTTGTGAACTGTTGAAACTTTTGGCCTGTCACATACTGTCCAGTGGTTGCATTCCAAACTCTAATGATGTCATCCATAGAGTGAGAGACAATGTGATGGCCATCTGGTGAATAGGCAACAGACATGACTGCACCTGGCCCTTGAAATGGACTTGCCACATGCTGTCCAGCAGTTGCATTCCAAACTCTGATGGTCTTGTCTAAAGAGCCAGAGACAATTTGGTGGCCATTTGGTGAGTAGGCAACAGAGAAGACAATATCTGTGTGCCCCTGAAATGGACCTGCCACACACTGTCCAGTGGTTGCATTCCACACTCTAATGGTCTTGTCTGAAGAGCCAGAGACAATATGGTGGCCATCTGGCAAGTAGACAGCAGAGTTGACACCATTTTTATGCCCCTGGAAGGTCCCTGCAACATGTTGTCCAGTGGTTGCATTCCAAACCTTGATGGTGTTGTATTCTGAGTTAGAGACAATGTGGTGGCCATCTGGTGAGTAGGCAACAAACCAAACCCCATATGTATGTCCTTGAAATGGACCTGCCACACACTGTCCAGTGGCTGCATCCCAAACTCTTATGGTGCTATCTAAAGAGCCTGAGACAATGTGGTGGCCATCTGGTGAATAGGAAACAGAGCTGATCTGAGTTGTGTGCCCTTGAAATGGACCTGCCACACACTGTCCAGTGGTTGCATTCCAAACTCTGATAGTGTTGTCTGAAGAGCCTGAGACAATGTGGTGGCCATCTGGTGAGTAGGCAACAGACAAGACAGAATCTGTGTGCCCTTGAAATGGACCTCCCATACACTGTCCAGTGATTGCATTCCAAACTCTAATGGTCTTGTCCTTTGAGCCAGAGACAATACAATGACCATCTGGTGAATAGGCAACAGACATGACTGCATCAGTATGCCCTTGAAATGGAACTGCCACACACTGTCCAGTGGTTGCATTCCAGACCCTAATGGTCTTGTCAAAAGAACCAGAGACAATGTGATAGCCATCTGGTGAGTAGGCAACAGATCTGACCCCATCTGTGTGCCCCACTAGAATGTGGACCTCTGCAGGCCAACTGGCTGGATGCCCAGAGGTCATATGGACATACTTCTTCAGATGATCAACCCATAGCCTGCATAGTGGAGAACCACTAGGTGTCTGTGGGAAGGCTGACAGATACAAGTGGGGAGTAGACTCTCTCAATACTGGTGCAAACACCTGGATGAACTGACATCCCTCTGATGCCAAGCTTGATGTCTCTGGATCCTAGTAGCATATTTAGCACTCTTGAATCACAACTATGTTTTTTCTTACCTTCACCCAGCCACTCAGGATAGTGCATGTCTTCAGGGCAGATGAGATGGATGACACTGGAGATGAGAGAGAAAGTAGGCTGATGGCTTCAAGCCAGTAGGGAAAGAAGCTCTGGAAGAAAACCTTGACCTCTTCAGACAGCTCTGGGGTACAATCAACATCCTGAAGGTGTTCCATCCAGTATTGGCATGCATAGGACAGATGTAGGGGAATGGCCACGTTTACTTGATGCGCCAGGTTAGGGACAGCAGCATTGCGCACTCGAGAGTCCTTGAGATCGCAAATGTTGAACCTGAGCATGTCCCGCATGCAGGCAAGTAATGTGCGTCCAAGAGAGAGGGAACGGTTGGGTAGGATGGTGATATGGAAGTCTGAACTGCGAGCCTGGTCAAATAAAAAGTCACGGAATGACGTATGGAGCGGTCGGATCGGTTTCTCTTTATCGGCTACGCCATCCAGTAGCGATCCCATTGGTCTGATGACATCGCATATTCTCAATTTTTTATCCGGGTCAAACAGGGCCGAAAGGCAGGTCAGCGGTAGCGGCTCCTTCAGTACAAGCACAATGGCCATCACCTCTCGAAAGTATTCTCGGTCTTCGTCGTGTCTGAATAGCTGTCCTAATATAGTCCGGTACAGCTCGTCCAGAGGCTGAGGAATCTTGCTGTTGTTGCCCTGTAGAAGGAGACGTAGCTGATCCACTGGGTTCGGTCTAAAGCCACCATCCCCTTGAACGAAGTTGCAAGCTGTCGCAGCCCACTGAAAGAGACGTTGTGAACGACGGACGAGTAGTCGACACCACTCCTGATTAGGCCAAGTAGAGTCGAGCGCAGAACACTGATGAAGGGAATGGTGAATAAACCTCTGAATATCATTGTCGATGACGTCGCCAGGAATATTGCCCATTTGTTTATGAACCAAGCCTGAGCGGGGTAAAAGCGCAGAGAGAATATCATCTTCAGGGCGAGCCGTGATCAAGAAGCGAAGATTTGTCGGACGAGTATTTTCAATGATCTCAGAAATGGCCTGTAGAAGTTGCCGGCGATTGAGTTGATCCCCACTCTCGTCCAGCGCGTCGATCACGACGACCAGGGGCCCGATGAAATGTAGGTCTGCGCCGACATTCACGATGAACCGCTCGACCTGTTCCAGAGGAGACGACGACATGCGAAGTGACTTGTTATCCTTTACCACGCTCCACAGAGCAGACCGGTACTGTTCGCTATGGTCTGACAGGTCGCGCGCAATCGTGCTAAATAGGTTTTGCGGGTTCCGCCTCACAACATCGGCGCTGGAGAAGCAGTATGATGAGCCCAGCCTCTCCTGCATATCGAACCTCCGGGCGATCGTGTGAGCAATCGCAGACTTGCCCGACCCGGCGACCCCGGTGAGGAGACATACTCGCGGGGCATCTCCGGTGGGATCGTTCAGGACATCACAGATCTCGCGCAGGATAGATTCGCGAGTGCCTGGTAGACAGCCCTCCTCCTTAGTGTACCTGACCCCCGTCGCATACGGCATGTCATTCAAGTCGATCGATTCCCCTACGTTGCTCACCCATGAGTACCAGATCGCCGTCGGGAGAACCAGAACCTACTTGTGTAGACCACGACGTCCATCGTGCGAAGGACAGCAGACTCGATACGAGTGATAGTGGACTCCATGCGAACGGCTGCGAGTTGGGTCTGGAGAGTCGCTCCCTCCAAGAATGTTTTCTTGAACTCTCGCAACTTGTTTTCGAATTCCTTGATCTTTGCATCGATATCCGACACTGCGTATATGGCCGTCCGGGCCCCTACAAATGCCGATCAGTCCCGGATGTTATCAAACAAACGACAACAGACAAAAGTTATTTTTTGCGTAATCAGCAATGAAATAGCCACACTCCGTGACCTGCTGGAGTAAAAGTGAGAGATGCCCGGCGTGCACCTCCATCATTTTCAAAGGTGTAGCATTGTCGACGAATGCAAGAGCGTCGCTCATCGCTTTTGCCAGGCGAGCCATCTTCTTGTCACGTCCTTTTTGGTTTATGACTACCTGTATAAAATGCTGCTCAGCGACAGTACGGGTTTCGAGCGACAGGACAGACCTTATTCGCAGCCGAGATGACCGACCACGCCAATTTCGCACCTGAATGAACCTAGAAGGCATTCAGACAAAGGAAGTGTTCAAGCACTAAAGTTCCAGATACCTGAGCGAGATCCGTAACAATCTTGTCTAACCGTTCCATCCTCTTCAGCAGTACATCCCACGTACTCTCGAATGTCTGTCCACGAGTGATGATGCTGGCGCCAGCATTGACCGCCGAGCTGATGTGGTCGACGGCCGAGGGCGCAGAGCCAAGTCGGCTGATCCCTTCGGCACCTCGCCTCACAGCATCGGCTGCCCGAATTTCCTCTGCGGTGACACCCTCACGTGACTCGATAGCCAATGAGATTCCCAGAAGATCGGACACTTTCTCCTCGAATACTTTGGATAGTGAGTTACACAAGCCAGAACAGAGAATTTTGTCGCCATACCGCCGTGGTTCAGTTTTCCCAACAGTCCATCAATGGTGCTAGTGAAAGTAGCGACCACCTTGTCTTTCCCAATGTGGTGTTTCTGCCAAATTTCGATGACGAAGGCGGCATGATCATTTGTCACATCGCTAACGGAAATCATGTTGGTGGACGTGACAATAAACGACCTGCACGCACAATGGCAGATCTTCCATCCAGGAAGTGTCGTTCTTTTTCTCCTTGGCCACGCCAGTCGCCAGAGTGGCATCGCCGACGGTGAATTGGATCCAGAATTGCCTTGCAAGCGGATTTTTGCGCGGCACTTGAGTATGCAGGGTAATATCTGAAGACAGAGTAAACTAGCACGCAACAAAAAATCTGGCATTAAGTCCACCTCTGATAGTGATTGTTTTTGCCCTAGACCCACGGCTCAACAAACGTGCCCCGGTTACGAAGACAAGAAGTGTCACACATACATGGTTGGGTTCGCAAATCAAGCTAGATGGTTGTGTTCAAAGTAAATGGGCAGTCGCTTGGGTGGTGTTCGAGGGTGGGAACAGAACAAGCTCGCTGGAACCATGAGGTCCTGAGCACGAGGCCGCTACCAGCCGGAACGACCCGGGATCAGATGCTGGGGGCGAGTGCGGCACCACTGGCAGGTGTCGACGGACGTCCACAGTCAAGGTATACATGCTAAACGGATGATTGACCAGTAATGACCCCTTCCCGAGGCTTGAGTCAACCGGCATATATAGTAGATTTCGTGGGATCGTCATCGGACTTTGTACTGACACTTGCGCTAGGGACACGAAGCGCGGCGAAGCAGCAACAATGAGCCGTCCAAAGAAATCGTCGACTCCGATATTGGCAAGGCTCACACATGCGTCTGCGCCATTTCTTTCTACCTTTCTTTTCATACATCTGTCTGCACCACTCCTTGCAAATGTAGGTGGCTCGCACCTGTCTTCCAGTGTCATGGTGAGCGCCTCGCGTCTGGTCTCCTCGTGGGACTGACCACGACCAATGATTCGTGCGCCCGAACATCACGAGCAGATATTAGGAAGGGAGTACTACCAAACGCCATTCGGAGAGAAGTATCTTCTCCTGGTGCCGTTCGCCGTGCACGTCGCATCGGGCGTCGCCCGGCGACTCCTCGCTCCATTGGCGCCCACCTCTGGATCTAACCCCAGGAGCCAGCCCCGCAAGCTCACGAGCGCATTGACCCTCAGCGCCTACGCCGCCCTCGTTGTCTTCCTGCCCGTTCACGTGCTTACTCACCGGCTCGCTCCCACCGAGGCATCCTGGCCGATCCAGGCTGTCGGACCAGCTGAGTTGGACTACGAGTTCGTCAAGACAGGCCTTCACCTGTTCCCGTGGCGGAGCTGGGCGCTGTACGCGGGGCTCGTTGGGAGCGTACTGGTGCACGCCGTCGAAGGGGCCAATGTTCTCCGCATGACGTGGCTCGGAGGCGGCGCCCGACTGTCTTCCCGCGTGCGGAGGATCGTCGTGGGCACAGTAGCACTGCCGGTGATGCTGGGGCTCTGGACGTTGTCCAGAGAGCCTCTGATGGCGTTGTCGTCGACGGTCGAGCGCTATGGCGCATGCTTCACAACGTCGTGGGTGTATCGAGTGGCATAGCGTACGCGCAGGCAGGTCGGACTACAACACCGCTTCATTCATAATTAATGTCCATTAACCACAAGCATTGCAGCTAATTACTTTATGCTAAGCGAACGAACGTCCATCTCAACGGACCCAAGCGACACGTCGAACGTCGAACGTATCAATAAAAAACATGTCCTTTGAAATATATGTATAAAGCGTTCGCATCGTCATGCAATCAGTGTCGTTGTCCTGAAAACACTGATGAGCATCCTCGTGTATGCGCAAGAGAACGAACTCGGTGTGCCCGCACCTTCTGGTTGCTGGTTCGGGTTGAACCCTTTAGAGGCCACACTCAGAAGCATCCACTTGAACCGCCGTAGCATCGACTCTGCCCAGTTCAACCGCTAACCCGCCCGTGAGGGTGTTCATGGCCTCCTCAGAGAGGTTGAACCCTTCCAACGCCACGTCCACTGCAAGGATCGTGACCGTGTTGCTGCCATAGGTGAGCTTCCAACACGTGCCGCATCCGGCCGAGTTCCAGCCGGTCACGGTGTACACTCCTCCGACGTTAGGGAAGGTAGGGAGGGAACCAAGGGTGGTGTACCCTTTGGTGATGAGACCGTTTGTGCCGTCGGAGCAGGCCACAGAGGTGAGAGAGAGGGACGCGTCGTCGTACGTCGTGTCGTACGAGACCGTCTGTGTCGATTGGGCGAACACGCTGGGGAGAGCCAACGAGACGGCGGCAGCGGCGGCGAGCGATGTGAATTTCATGATGGATTGTTTCGTGAGAGGGATGGAATGTAGAAGAGCTTGGGTGGTTGGGTGGTTGGGTTGAGACGACGAGGACCTCTCCCATTTATACCTCCTGTGTCGAGTGTGGTCGCACAGGGCACGGACGGGGATACGGGCATGGGCATTGCCCCTCTTGGGAAGCTCACACTCGGAGGCCCGAGACGCGGGTTTGGCTCTGCAGCGGAAAGGGTCAGCTGACGGGCAACACGGTGAGGCGGCGCCGCCGTCGGGCTAATGGGACCGGAAGGCTGAGCGTCACGAATAGCAAGGTCTCCAGGGAAGTAACGGTGCTGGATCCGATGTTCAGGACAACACAGCGGCTGTCCCGAGCTCTGACATCGGGGGGCATCGCTCTCTCCGCGAGTTTCCCATAACGGAGGTTCCTTCCCTATATTTCTCCGCGCATGGTGTGTTCTCTTTTGCCTATAATACTGAGATTGGTCGCTATCAATGTCTAATCTTCCCGTGCTGATACTTGCCCTGTCACGCGTCGACCACTCAGGATGGCCGCGCGGTAGACATTAATGTTGTAGTCAACTCCGATCCCGGGACATTTCGTCCCGCGGAGCCCAATGCAGTGCGGTCCCTCCCCGAGAGGGCTGTGTCGACCGCTGATATCGGATGGTAATGGGGCAGATGCGATGGAACGGCATTCTGATTGTTCGCCGCAGAGACACAAACAGGATCTTGCGGCGCCCATCGTGGTTTGCACGCTTAGAATGCATCTGGTCAACGTTCAATGTAAATAGAAAGCGGATACAATTCCTCACGTCTCCAAGCAAAGTATGCCATCAGCTAATAGGCGTCTATCTCATTAACACGGCAGATCTGGGATTCGTGCGTAGTGTTTGGGAAATGTTCCAAAACTCCAGAACTGAATCTTCCAAGCATGCCGAACAACAAACAAAGGAGTAAAGGAGAAAGAGATAGGAGAAGTCCCTTGACAATGTCAACCCGGGACTTGGAAAACCGGATAATCTTCATGGCTAGGATGATCAGCACATCCTCATGCGTGCAACAAGTGGGATCTTTCACCTTTGAACGTTTACAAGCCGCACGCGCTCTTTGGGATCCGAGCGGCAATGACCGGAACCCTGCCTAGACTCCTAGCTTGGCCATCTGTAAGAAGATCCATGCCCTCCAACGAGATATTGAAGCCTTCCAAGGAGCGGTCACCAGTGTCAATGGCTGTGATGTTGAGCGACGTAGAAACACCTTCAGAATTGGTATAGGTGAGTTCCCAACAAGTACCGCAGTAGCGTGAATTCCACGACAATATCTGAGGTGCTCCTCCGATATATGGGAAGGTGGGGAGGGAGTCGAGGGTAGTATACCCAACGGTGACGAGACCATACTCGCCGTTGGAGCAGGCGACGTTGCTGAGAGAGTTCTGACCATGGTCATAAAAGGTGTCATACGACACAGTATATGTTGTGGTGTAAGAGGATGCAAGAGAAGCAAGGCCAAGTACGGCGGCGAGGACAAAGAACCTCATTGGTGAAGGACGGCGGAGAGGCTGGAGGAACGACGGTGGACCGGTAGGCGTCGAGTGATGGATTTCTTAAATACTTTGCTCTCCCGATTCGGTGGCACATTTCCGGCCCCTCGGCAGGAAGGGGACTCTTTCCACAGGTAGAATCGACTACCAACTCCAAGAGGAAGTAAACCTACCTTTCGAGCACATACGCTCAGGCCTGGATAACACGCGAGTATAAAAGATGTTGAAGGAGAGACGTACTCTTTTCGAATCTGGCGGAGTCACGGACGTCAGCCCTCCCTGCGCACAATTTTACAGGTGTAGACCACATAGTCATCTGCTAGCCCACAGTATTGAATGTCAGCTAGCCGTGACACGGCAGGCATTCGGATGACCATTATCCCACGCAATCTACATGGACATCTGGCGTATTTTGTGAGCTGAGATGAGTCTACACTTGGCGTAGCGTATTGTAGTAATGATAAGATCTGCCATATTTGCGAGGTTAGCATGTCAACCGTCAAAGCTCATGGAGGTGTTACATGCCTATGATGATTCCGGCCCGGATGACAGGCGGTGATAGGTATGACATGGCTTAAATTTCGAAGCCAAGTCCACGCATACATTCGACGTGTTTCCTAACCAACTCTGCGCATTTGCCATTGTCGGCCCCGTTCTGCAGAAAACAGGCGTCACGGGCGGATTTGGTTTCTGGACAAGCGCAGCATCTGGCGAACGCATCAACACGGAACAGCTGCACACATGGAGCTAGAGCGTACGGCTTGAGACCCTGGGGGTTCAAGGGATTCATCTTTGGATTCGTTGGATCGTATTTTTCCGACGGCTTGGATGGGGGAGATCCAGACGACGACCACCAGGAAAAAACCTGTCAAGGAGCTCAACACTGCGCAGTACTGGCCGCAACAAGAAAAACACATACGGCTGAGAACATGATGGAATCGAACAGGAACGGATGGACGTCACTCGCCGGGAGTCGGGTGGTCGTTATGTGGCACGTGACCAGGTTAGCTCGATTGGTCAAATTCTTCCCCCGTTAATTAAAATATCAACGGCGTGACAGAACTCATTTTTGGTCACCACGTCCACCATCTCGGCGTCTGGGCCTCAGATCTCAAATGCGTCCAGCGACTGGCAGCATCCTGTGGACGCTGAGCTTCGCAGCGTTTTTATTCCCTATCGCTACTGCACAGTCTTGCTCCAATTATGGCGTAACCAGCGGATCCGGTTGTCTTTGCCCCCCAGGATTTGGCGGTGCAAATTGTTCCCAGCCAGCATGTGGAGGTACTATTTTTGACGGTTCCCACCGTTCCCTAGCATCGTCTTCCTCTGGTGGCTTCCCCAACCTTACAGCCTCTGACTGTTCGTGCACCAATGGATGGACAGGAGAAGGTTGTAATGTCTGTACCACTGCATCTTCATGCCAGGCTGCGTATGCTACTGTGAGCGGCAATGCCAGCAGCACATCTTCCTCTCAGACCTCGGGTATTAACAATACCATGGTGTGCAATACCTCCCCCGTGGTATACGCGGCAAGCGAACTAAGCTGCCAGGTTAACGTAGGTGCTCTTTTGTTACTTGGTATGGAATTTAAGTCTTCTCCCTCTAGAATCCGACATTACAAGCACTTTTCCCATTACAATCCACACTCAACATTCTCCGGACACTAAATGCATCGCTCTCCCCATTACATAACGTCTCTGACATACTCCTCTCCCCAAACGGGTCTTCAGCGGTATTCGCTCAACTATTCTATGGTGGTGTGGAACAGTTTTTTTGCGCGGCGTCTTCTTGCGCGCAATCCTCCGCGAGCACTTCGGATACCTGGACTTGTTCCACCTTGCAGTGTCATTGCGTCCAGAACACATCGTTTTGTGGAGCTGTTTCCGTATCCGATCTGACAAGCACGATCAATTCGTTGTCAGGCTCTCTCACAATTGTTTGTGATAATACCAACACGTGTCAATTCCAACAGCAGCTGCTCAATGGACTGTTTGGATCTAGTGGCCTTCAACTGCAAAATTGTGTCTACGGGGAATGTGTCACCCAAGCTGTCATCGACTCGGCGCAGGGCACTTCGGCGTCAGATCGGTCCGCCGGTTCCAGTCCGCTAAGTCCCGGTGTCATTGCAGGTCTGGCGGTCGTCTGCGGCCTAATTGGAATTGGACTTGCAGGCCTCGTATGGGGTTGGATTCTCCAGAGAACTGCTCGAAGACGTCCCTTCGATGGTGGGCAAGGTGGCGGGGTTGACGTCCGGTGGACGAATGTCTCATATTTCGTCCGATCTTCTGGAGGTGATAAAACCATCTTGGATTCCATCAGCGGTAAAGTAGCAGCTGGGGAGATTATGGCAGTCCTTGGTCCCAGTGGTGCTGGAAAAACGACGTTAGTGGAATTAATCGCAGGAAAGGCGAAATCTGGCCGCTTCACCGGTTCTATCGCTTTTCCTTCATTGGCCAATGGGCGGCGACCTCGAGTGGCGTTTGTTCCTCAATCGGATATTCTCCCTGCCGTTCTGACGGTGCGAGAAGCCCTCGCTTTTGCAGCGTCTCTACGATTACCCGAGTCCTTGTCTACCGCAAGAAAGGCCGCATTGGTGTCAACTATCATTTCAAAACTCGGCTTAGACGATGTAGCTGAAACTAGGATCGGCGCAACGGACGGAACTGGTCGTGGGATTAGTGGAGGTGAAGCGAGGAGAGTCAGCATTGGTCTTGAATTGGTCGGATGTCCGGATATATTGGTATGTGACGAGCCCACAAGTGGCTTGGATTCCGTGAGTGCGCGGCGCGTCGTGAATGTTCTCAAGGAGGTAGCGCGAGGTGGTGCTGGACTCTTTGGTGAGGTGAATAGTCAGG
>JBBPMG010000187.1:0-39710 GCA_038090195.1 Boletellus deceptivus
AAATCATCTGTCATCGTCCCAATCTCCGTCGCTTTTCTCGCAGATGGTGATCAACTTGTTCGCGTTATCGTCCCAAAGGCGTTGACGTCCCAAATGTTCCACCTCCTTGTTGATCGCCTTGGTGGACTTACCAACAGGCGAATATATTTCCTCCCCTTTTCTCGTTCTGTCGAGATCAACCCTCAGCGAATAGCCGCGCTTCGTGGGGTTGTGGAGGAATGCATGTATAATCGCGGCATCCTTGTCGTCCAGCCCGAGCATGTTTTGTCTCTGAAGCTGATCGCTGTGGAGAAGCAGCTATCTCAGGCAGGTGACAATGGGGTTCCAGCGCTCTTACTGGAGCTGCAGCGATGGCTCCATTCCCGTTCACGAGATATCCTGGATGAAAGTGACGAGATCCTTCACGTTCGATATGAATTGGTGTATACGATTGGGCTCCAGCGGCCCATGGAGGGCTTCCCCGAACGATGGACCACTACACAACAGATCCTCGGACTTGTGAACAAATATGCGGCTTCCCTTCGAGACCTGTTCCCCCTTGGAGTGGAATATGAACATGACCTGCGTGGATCATTCCCACACCTTCGCATTTTGCACGCAGATGCCGGTCAGGAGCTAATTTCGTGGATAGTGGACGACATAATGGACGGGGGCCTATCGAACTTTAGCTTTGGACAGCTTTCCTCGGATCTCAGGAATGCTGTCCAGGATTTTATATCGCACAGCCATGTTTCCGCCTCAGCAGTACAAATGGTGAAAGAACACGCCAAGAACACATCCCTCTGGGGCGGATTGCTACTCCTACGTGGCCTTTTGGCCACAGACATTCTCTTGTTTTCATTCAAAGAGCGCCGGTGGCGGGTGGACTATGGTCTCACTCCAACGCGTACAATGCTTGCGGTCCCTTACAGGGCGAAAGACGTCCCAGCTCAAAGGGCTGAATTTGGACACCCCGACGTTGCTATCATTCTCACGTGTCTTTCCTACTACTATGGTGGTCTCGACGAAGACCGACTAAAGCAGTCTTTCGAAATCCTGCTTAAACAGGATGACCCGTCCGTGGATTACGACCTGTGGATTCGGAAGTGCTCCTCAGTGCCGGAATCACTACGGACATTGAACGGGATAAATCTCAAGTCGACTGAACAATGGCAAAAGAGCCTACTTCCCCTGTTCTCCCGAAACAAAGCAACGATCGACTTTTACTTGTCGAGAGTCGTGTTCCCCAGGGAAGCCAAGGAGTTTCCTTACAAACTATCGTGTTCGGGCTGGGATTTGGCGGAAAGGCGAGACCGTTTATTGACGGGTAAGTGATGAGTTGCTCTGTGTCTCTGTTCTAACTGGCCAAAACGATATCTCAGGCTTTTCGGGGACCAACGACGGGCAGTATCTGTTGCCCCTTGACATCACTCAGCACGATCCCCGCCATCAACGTGGAACCAATGCGAAGGTTCTGGCGTATCTGCTACAACCAGAGAACAACTATTACATGTGCACTGCCAACCAAGACGGGGCACGACGAACGGCTCGTCGATTCCTCGAGATCCTAGCGGCCCAGAAGCCTGCGATCAATGTGTTGCTGGATGTTGGTGCCCAAATGCTGGACCTTCAGAACAGCGAGCTGGCGAAAGCGTGGCTGGATATCAGGCCTGATGTCTCTGCTGCCATCTACTTCAATGAGGATGACGAGCTGACGGTGCTGACGCGAGACGGCGGTACACCACTGCTACTGCTATCCTCGCCTTTTGCGCAGCAGCTGGATAAATGCGTTGTATACCTCGATGATGCCCATACACGCGGCACCGATATCAACTTTCCGATTGGGTTCCGAGCAGCCGTCACTCTTGGTCCCGGAGTCACCAAGGATCGTTTGGCTCAG
The DNA here is from genome assembly GCA_038090195.1 of Boletellus deceptivus. NCBI lineage: Eukaryota > Fungi > Basidiomycota > Agaricomycetes > Boletales > Boletaceae > Boletellus > Boletellus deceptivus. The sequence goes on from JBBPMG010000187.1 coordinate 1,880, forward strand.
GGTATGTACCATTTCTGAGCACGACGTGGATGATGGATCTCACTGTTTGTCATCCGCAGGCTGTATGCGGATGCGGAAGCTCGGTCATGGTCACTCGATCATGTTTTTCGCCCCGCTCGAAGTCGACCGACGGATTCGCTACGTGTCCGGCAAGGGTCCGTCCAACGATATTAGCGCGACGGATATCTTGCAGTGGGCGATTCGGGAAACTTGTGACGACGTCCAGCGGCGGGCCCCTCAATGGGCACAGCAAGGGATGAATCACGCATCCCGATATGACGTGTGGACCAGCTTCAGTCGAGGCAAGCTGAGTCCGGGAGAACTGTCGACCAAGTGGCTACAACCGGAGGCGAAAACGCTGGAGGAATTGTATGGCCCACACAAAACTTCGGTCTCCGACTTTTTGTTCAGTCCAGCGATTCAACAGCGCCGGGCCGAACTCGGGGTTCAGAAGTCTGCTTGTACAGTGGGCATGGATGAAGAACAGGAGCGGGAAGTCATTCATGAAGCTGAACGCGAGCGACAAGTCGAACGGCCCCCAAGGGTATCGCCAGCGATTCATACGGTCCATCCAGACGTTGTCAAGTTTGTACAGACAGGCATTATTCCTGCAAAGTCCAAGGCCTTCCGCCCTGCTTTCACGTCGCTCAGTGCGACATCCGCAGCGAGCAATGAAGCGCACGTCTGGAGTCAATCATTGCTGGTAACCGCAGACTTTGTGAGGACCGTGAATTCATCGGGGAAGGTGGACGACTACTTGCGTCCCGTGCAATGGATTGTTTACAGGCAGAGGGCATACGAAGAAGTGCTCGTGATTGTGAGCCCTTGCGAAGCGGGGTACTTGTTGCCCCATATCAGGTCGAGCGACCATGTTCACCTGCACATGTATACGCCCCGCGTCAACAGGCACATGAAACCGTGCGACAATCTTGGGCTATATTCTATCCCTGCAGTCCGCGTTGGGTGGACTGCTCCATCGCCTCTTGTGGATCAATTGAATGCATTTTCTGGGCAGCTCTACCTGAAGGATTTCAAGACGTACATCCGGCTATGTCGTTTCCTGTGCGTATATGCAAAGGATCTGGAAGGGGTCGATGGGGTCGAAGTCGGGGGTGACAAGTTCATCGTGCCGAAGAATCGACCCAAGTGGTTGCAGCAGCAGATGGGCATGCGGACGACGTTTCAGACCTCGCCGCTGGACTCGCTGAAGGCACTGACGAGCCTGCGCCGAAAGGGCCTGGTTTTCACTCAGACACACGTAGGGAGGCTCCTTGATGGTCTGCTGCTTTCAGAGAGCGATTTTGAGGAGGGTTCGTGACGTGGGTTTCCTTTTTTCTTTTTTTTTTTGCGGTCGCTTTTACTGGGACACCTTGACTCTGCTGATGTATTGCGCACTATCAACGACCACGAACACGCGATAGTTGTGTTCTGTAGCCTGTCGATGTCGATCTTATCCTCGGTCTTGTATGCTGATTGACAATGTATTATCGCCGGTGCTGGGGCAGGTTGGGGAGCAGGGGGTCACCTGCTATTTCGAGCCTTGACGACCCTTGTACTAATAACATCGACTCCACTGTAATACACATCGAACAACAAGCCGTCCCCGACGTTCCGCGTAGCTGCCAGTCGTCATGGATGGCGTGAAAGCAACCAAGTAGGGTGGTGCTGATGCTTCGACGGGTCGCGGACGCTCACCCTCCAAGCGTCGCAGGAAACGCAAGCTGACCGACAAGTCCATTCCGAATGCGCTCGCCCAGCTGCCCGAGTTCGCGCAAGAGTCTAGAATGTATCAAAGCCTGCTGGAGATGGAAAAGAGGTTGGACTGGACGATGACGAGAAAGAGGGTCGAAGTTCAAGACGCGTTGGCGCGAAACCCGACAGTGTGTCTTTGTTTTCGTTGTTTGTTTACTTTTCTCTCGCTCATGCGGCTCTCGTGGGCAGACGACACGGACGTTGAGGGTGTTCGTCAGCCATACGGTGTCTGGTCAGCCATGGCAAGTGGGCGAGGCGGACGGCGAAAGTGGGACGGTGAACTTTGAGACGGGGCAGGGCATCCCCGCGTGGTCGCTCAAGGTGGAGGGGCGTCTCCTCGAGGTACGTTTTGCCATCGGTCCCCAAATCGACGACGTCATGATGGGACTGGTTCGTAGCCGCCCAATCAACGATCTCGGGACAAGGTGCCGCCACGCAAGTTTTCGACGTTTATCAAACGGATGATCGTGGAACTGGACCGCGACCCGCATCTGTACCCGGACGGCAACATCGTCGAGGTGTGTGGTGAGCGACGAGGTCTGTTTGCGCTTGACTGAATGGGAAAACTGTCTATAGTGGCCACGGCCGCAGAGCGCCCAGTCCCCGCTCGACGGTTTTACGATCAGACGGATGGGGGACCAACCGACGCGTGTTCGCATCCTAATGTACCTCGAGCAGACCCCCGAGCAATACAAAGTCAGTCCTGATCTAGGTAACCCTCGTCGCTCGCTCTCTTGCATGGCAGCTCATGCTGGCTTGCCAGGGCACGTGTTGGGGATCAAGGAGGAGAGCCGGATAGGCGTGATACAGACGCTGTGGAACTATATCAAGCTCAACGGTCTGCAAGACAAGGTGGACCGGCGCAGAATCAGGGCGGACGACTATTTGCGTCCGGTTCGTGAACAGGGTTGGGTTGGGGAACAGGATCTGAAGACGTTTTCTTGTTTCAGATCTTTGGAGGCGATTCGATCGTATTCCAGCAGCTGCCCGAGCTGGTCAACCGACACCTCATGCCTCCGGACCCCGTCGTGATTTATTACACGTTTAATCCGGGAGCGCCGGCACCGGAGCGGCCGTCCGCTTGGGACGTCGAGGTTAAGATGGAGGACACTGCTGTGAAGAACCGAATGGCGGTGATCATACAGTCGAGCAAGGAGAGCACGCAAGACCTGGGTAAGCTGGATGACGAGGTGTGGCATTCTCCCGCGACGCTGCACCGCATCTCACGTATAGCCCTGTCTTTTTTTGTTTCAGATTTCACTGCTTGCACAGTCGTTGCATAATGCGCATACGAAGCGCGTGTTTCTGCAGAGTTTTGCGGACGACCCGGCGAAGTTCATCCAGACGTGGCTGGAGTCGCAGTCGCGGGATTTGGAGAGTGTGCTTGGGAGTGGGCCGAGCGAGGGGGCGACGATCCGTGCGGAGGAGCTTCGGCGGAGTGATTTCTTCCGGCTGCCGTGGGTGGAGGAGGCTGTTGCGATACAAGAGGGCATGCGGCTCGCGTCAAAGCCATGACTGTATTCACGTCTGCTACCGCTAATTGTTGTCGTGTCTTGACCCGGACGAGGCCGATCCGAATAAAAAGCCGGTCGCTCCTTTGCCTCCGTCATGGCAAGCAGACAGGTGGGTCCCGTCTGACTCTCGCGCTCTGTCTGGACGATAACCGACGCCCGGGAGCAGCTCGGGAAGCTCAGGCAGGTGCGTGTCGCTCTGCGCTCGCTGCGTCGCACTCACGATGGCCGGGATCCAGTGGGCGGGCGAAAAGATCGCCTCGCGCGACAAGACCGTCGTTGTGGAAGACGACCTCAAGGCGCTCGAGCAGGACATCGAGCTCAGGAAACAGGGCCTCATCCGGTACGTCCCCGCCGCTGACCGACCCGTCCTCATCGTCGCCGACCGCGTGCGTGCATCGCAGGCTACAGGCAGCTTCGGAAGCCTACCACCATGTGCTCTCGAAGAAGAAGGACTCACCCGCTTCGGGCGAGGCAGAGAAGCTCGTGCCGCTCGATGCGCTCGGGATCGTCATGGTTACGCACGGGGAAGAGTACGGCGACGACTCTGCGTTTGGTGAGCACCATCAGGTCGCGTCCTTGGCACCCGACGCTCAACAGCGCTTTTTTCTTTTTGCGGGAAGGAACGTGCCTCGTCGCCTTGGGCAGGGCTCACTGCAAGATCGCTACGCTCCAGGAGGCGTACGGGCTTACGTTTCAGGACACGTTTATCGCGTCATGCGAAAAGTATGCGCAGGATATCAAGGATTACGAGTACCAGCGCAAGAAACTGGACAGCCGTAGGTGAGCCGGCTAGTGATCGCCCCCGGATGCTCGTCACGCCCGTTCTCTTGCGACCTCTAGACTCAGCTACGACGCGGCCATTACCAAGCTCGAAAAGATAAAGGGCTACAAGAAGGAAAAAGAGAAGGAGAAGCGGGAGGCGGAAGACGAGTTGCAGCGGTGTCGGCTACGCTTGTAAGGCCCTCCCGTCCAGGCTCCCTCCCTCCCTGGCTCACACGTGGATAGCGAAGAGACCTCCGAGGACGTCCGGTCTCGTATCCAGATCGTCCAAGAGAACGAGGTCCTGCAGCTACGCCAGCTCACCGACTTTCTTGATATCCATCTCAACTTTGCGAGGCAGTACTTTGAGATACTGAACGAAGTGAGAGCGGACTGGTGTGACGAGTCGGTGCACTCTGATCTCTCCCTCCGTCATGTCGCTGATGTGCACGCGCCAGGGCGACGCTGACAAAGCTCGAGGACATGAGATCCGAATCCCAATCGCACGGTTTCTCGTCTGCGGACGATGTCAGGTACTCGAGCATACGCTCCAAGCGGTCTACCCTTTCGAACCATACCTCGTCGCTCGAGTCCGGGGACGACTCGGGCGCTCGCACCCCAGGGCGACGCAAGTCTGATGCCGAAAAGTCATCTACCCTATCGCGACCCGCCTCTCGGGCTTCCCGCGGGCGTTCTGATAGCAGCGCCACCGCGACCGGGAACGAGAGTGCAACGAAATCAAGCAAGCGGATGAATGTCTCTGGGTGGGCCTCGAGCGCGGTTAGCACCATTGCAGGACGTGGAAAAAAGGATCGAGATACCTTTACCGCTCTGAACGAAGAGGAAGGAACGATCAGCATGGATGCACCTGAAGCTTCCCGTCCGCCCAGCTCACGGTCGTTTTCTCGAAAGTCACCCAAAGCCAAGCCTGCAGAGTTACCCATCGAATCGCCGAGGACTAATGGTCGCATTCTGAAGCCGCCCTCCCAGCAAGGGCGGAAGCTTGTCAGGGCCTTGCACGACTTTTCTGGATCCTCGGACGAGCTGTCTTTCAAGGTAGGCGATGAAATCACGGTAATCCAGGAAGTATTGGATGATTGGTGGCTGGGGATGGACAAGGACGGTCGCAAGGGTCTGTTCCCCTCGACGTATACCGAGCCGGTCTCAGGCACGCGCCGATCGTCACCATTTGAGTCAGAGCCTGATAAGGGCGGGGACCAGGTGGACGACAGCGAATCGGACCACGACTACTTGAATCCTCCACACTCGGCGAACAGCTTCACATTTGACACGCAGAGCGTCACGAGCACGGTCCCTGAAGATGATGAAGAGCGGCACCTGATGCCTGTGAAGCCGTCTGATGACGAAGACGTCTTTGCCCCTCCTCGATGGGACGTGCCTCCCGTTCCCCCGCCCATCCTCTGGAATAAAACGAACTCGGACATCCCCAAGAGGACACCGCCGCCACCACCACGTCGCCGGTCGACCGCGCCTACCACCGTCCCAGTCCTACCGGACCGACGAGTACCAGCAGAAAGCCAGTCGTCTGGGCACATATACATGTTGTCACCCAACGCCGCCGTCGGGCAGGACGTCTCCCCGTTCGACAGTCTGGTGGACACATCCTCCCGTTGCGTTGCATTTGAGCAACACCCGCATGAGCGCAAGGGGTTGTGCAAAAACTGTTTCAGAATGCATTGAACTCTTTCTCCCTCTCTCATTTCAAGTTAATCGACATACTTCTCTCTTTCTTTTACATCCTTGAAACTTGTTTGTGTTTGTATGAAGAGGTAATGAACTCGATAGTAAATAATTTGCTACGACGTGATGTATCAGACTCTTTAGTGCTCGTACTGTGGTTCCTAGCCGTTGACCGAGTCCGCTTAGCAGTTGGTAGATCAGATTTGGACTGCAACACTCGAATCCGTTCCGCGATGTCGTTCCGCAAGATCGACGTCGACGCGTACGACGAAGACGTCCTCCAAGAAACAGAACTCTACGAGCCCGATCCGCGCGATCCCGCTCAAATCCTGAGCGATGCCAAGCAGAGACAGCTCGCCGTGCGCAGCACCTTGAACAAGTATGTCTCTCGCCCCCCCCCCCTCCCCAACTTTCCGTGCGCGCGCGCACTCGGTTTCGGCTTCTGCGACGTCGTGCCCCGTTCGCTTGCCTGTCCTTGCTGGAGCGCTGATCGACTTTTTCTTCGATGGGGGGCACAGGGGCGATATCCATGGCGCGCTCAGCGTCGCGCTCGACAGCCCGCCTTACGGGCCCCATGTCGAGGAAGCCAAGGTTCGCAGCCGTCCCCGTCTCCTCTTCGTTCCCTCAAATCCCGTCCCCCCCCCTTCTCCATCCAACAGAACCTCGCCCTCCAGACCGTCGTCTCCGTGCTCAACAGCACCAAGGCGACGGACGTTCCGAGCGTGCTCCGAGCGCTCTCCCAGAACGAACAGGACACGTTGATGAAGTTTATTTACAAGGGTATGGGCATGCCCGGGTGGGGCGACGTCAGCGGGAGCATATTGCTCGGATGGCACGAAAAGGTATCGTTTGCCCCACGCTCCTCGGGTTCGTCGTGCCAACGTGCGCTTTTCTTTGGGATCTAGTTGACGGAGATCGCGGGGACGGGGTGTATCGTTCGCGTCATGACCGATCGGAGAACTGTGTAACTCGTACTTTATCGTCCCTCTATCTGCATCATCATACCGTCAGCCCTGACCATCTCGCATCGTACCGGCCAAACGACTCTATATTTCTATCTTGTACGAAACACGACACGCTCTCTCGACAGGGCAAACATAAAAGAAGGAAAAAGACGGGGGTATGTCTAGAGCGCATCCTCGCTCCTCTATTACTTGGATTCACTTGGTTATCACATATTCTTCCCCTTGCTTCGCGCCTCTGCGAGACTTAACTCGATCGCAAGCTTCAAATCATAGTCCATCTCCATTGTGTCTGGCACCGCGGACTTGGACTCCTTCCTCTTCCGGCGGCCATTTACAGACGAGGGGGCCGTGGTGTCCGATGAGCGCGTGGGCGTGATAACATGCGAGCGCAGTGACGACTTGGGGGAGGAGGGTGAGACGGATTTCAAAGGGGTGCTCCAAGCAGAATGAGACTCTTTGGGGCTTGCAGATTTCCCTCGCCCTGAGCTCGATCCCGAAGACAAACTAGAACTAATGATGGCGGGAAAGTGGTCCAACGAAGACGACGATATGGTTCGCGTCGCCACGGGACTCGGCGACGAAGATGAGCTAGTCGAGAGGGATCTGAGAGGACTAATGCTCACGCCAGCTTCCATTGGCTCGGGGACGGGCACCGGCGACACCTGCACCTTATCGTTCGAAACCGGTAGTGCGATACGCGGATACTGGCGATCGTTGGAGTGGTTTTTCCGAGATGGGTGGTTTGACGAGATCGAAGTAGAAATGCTTGACATGGACCGCGAGGACGAAGGTATATTAGGGGGATCATCAAAGTCGCCCTCGAACACGCCCTCCTCGACGGCTGTTCGTCGACGCGCTTCTTCCTCGTCGCGGGAGAGCATCAACACATATTGGACAGCCTCCAATTCTGAGAGACCGAGTGTGTCCAGCGTGGATGCCTGCTCTCGCTCGCGGCCACGCACGCGCTGTGTATGCACCCTCTCGTGCTCGAGTTCCATGTAGGACTCGGCAATGTCCTTGCTCATCTCATATCGCTCTGGAACGCATGTGAATCAGCGAACGAACAGACGTTGCACAGTAAAGGCTTACGTTGCCCCTTGGTCGTCATATTCATCTTGGAATTCGAGTGTTTGCCTTTCTTGGGCTGAGGCTTGCGGACGTTGGCTTTTCCGATCATCCACGACATTACACGGTTCCCGACAATGATGATCACAAAATCCTTGTCGATCAAAACCCGACTGACGATATCCCAATCTTGTCCGGGTGCTGGGCGAGGGGCAGGAGTAGTAAAATAGCGCATCGGCTCCAATGTGAGTGAGTCCCAGACCACGGTAGTCCCACGGGCAGAACCGGTCGCAAAGGCGGCCGGGCTCCATGCGATGGCTGTCACTGCACCGTCTGAATGCGCCTCAAATCTATGGGCGGGAGCCACAGAGGCCTGCAGAGGAGCATCGGCATCATAAATGCTGACAAAACCAAGTAGATCTCCAACAAAGAGCATGCTGTCGCAGGACTGGGTAGAGACGACGGGCTCTAGGACAGTGACACCGCTAAATGAACTCTCGCCAAAGGGAGTGATCGTCACATCCCAGGATTGGACGTCCACATGGACGCGGTAGAAATTCGGATAGTGCATGTACTGGACGAAGAGCAGCACGCCCATTTCTCCAGCACGATACAGCCACATCTTCGCAACTAGTGGTTGGGACGATCCGTCAGCAACAGACAGAGGTCCCTCCTTGCGGATGAGAGACGAAATCCTGAACTGCTGCATGGAGTGAACGCGAGGTATTTCAGCTGGCGTTCCAGACTCGTGTAAGTCATAGACGATGATGTCACCACTCTTCAACGCGCCAGCGACAAACCCTTTACCAAGGCCACCCGCAATAGTGATAAACGGATCCGTGACAAGAGATACCTGTTGCTTATCGGTAGACCAGAGGAGCTGAAGAGTCTTGGTGTACCACAACTTGATGCGCCCATCGGCACCGGCGGAGAGCAAGGTGTCAGAGCCCGAATCAGGGATGAGCTGCTGCACACTTCCTTCGTGCTGCTCGTTTACGCCGCACCGAGTGAATATGGATGAGGCGCGAGAATCCATGGCACGGTTCACCAAGGTGAGCGCAACCTCGCCGTCGCGCTTTCCCCAGAATACGCGTGTAGTGCAACCATGAGAGGACATTGCACATGCAGAGACGTCGGGCGCGAACTCGACATTGGGATTCCCGATACCCAAACCGGTTCCGGAGGGAGTAATATACCCCGCCCTCACTTCTCCAATGAGCGGGACCGACCGCGCAACAATGCCATATTGGATAGACGACGTCAAGAGCCCGTTCTCAGACATGAGGTGCACCTCGTCGATGGACGAGTCTTGAGGAGAGTGGATCACAGTTGGGTTCCGAGAGCGTTCCCAGCGTCTGGGAAGTAAACTAAGTTACACCCACGAATGCAATGTAGTGGAACAACGCACCGCCTGATGTCATGGCGGAGGAGGAATTCTTTGCGCCAGGTGTTCTCTGTGCGCCTGAGCAACAAGACGCTTTCATTCTCGAGTTGATTCTCGGGGCCGATACCGAAAAACTGGTTTAAAAAGGCACGATGCCAGGTGCTGTCATTGTCTACGTGTTGGCAGAGGTGCTGGCAGGTGCAAGCGAGTGCGAAGAGAGAAGGCGGGGGGAGGTAGGAAGTGATGTGGGTGAGAGATTCCTGCGGGAGGTCGAGGAGGCTTGGGAATCCATGGTGATGACTGTACGGGGTGAAATGTGAAGACTTGTGTTGGTAACTGGCTACTTTTCGGTAACTTTCAGTGGGTCGCTTTAGCATATAATAGCAGGGGAATGCACAGGGTCTATGACGGTCGCAGGCAATCGAGCGGATATCGCCTGCGAGTGAGCGGAGAGTGTCGATAAGCAAAACCACCCAGCCGTCTCCTTCAAGCAGAGCTTATGTAAGGGCGGACCACGAATGAAAAAGAGAGGTCTTGCCAGGACTCGAACCTGGGTTTTGGGAAGATAACTTCAGAATCCCAAGTGATAACTGCTACACTACAAGACCATCATTCGAAATGCAGACCTTCAATATTGAATCTAGCATGACATTCTAATCACATCAAATTGCATCTCATATGCAGTTGTCCCTCAGAATAACAATTGTCTTTGCTGAGGACCATGCAAGTATCCACACAATCTAGCCTTTCAGCAAGGGGCCCATATACAGTACCTGCAAAAAAAGCAGTGGATGCTTCAGTGAACCCTTGCCTGCCAGCCCACCTTAAATTAGAGCTTATTGCCCTCATGATTGACTGCAAGACCATATCAGCTCTCTTTTGAAAACTCAAAAGAGTGGCCAAGACTTGCTGAGTTCTTGTGCAAATGTTTTGACAGTCCCAAAGAAACCCTTGGTAATGTAGACCATTTTCCATGTACAGTCATAATCAGAAAAAGGTGAAGTGGAAAAGGTTGGTGAATACACAGTGGTGACACTATGCTGGAATGAAAGGAAATAGGACAATGTGTGTATGCATGTGGGGAAGGGTAGGACTCAAATCTGAGATCTTGAAACAAGGTGGCAGCTCAGAACAACATTGATTGCCTTATGGAGAAGTAATAGTACAAGGTTAGTCACTGTCAATTTAGCATGCACAAAATGGATGTGGAAGAACTCCAGTAGAGCTTCTGAAGCCTCCTGGTATATGGCCCATATGAGCTACCCCATGTTTTAGTACAGTAGGCAACACATTTTGGGGTTCATCCCCTCACAAAGATCATAAGCATGAGATTGTGCTGCACAGTTGTAGTGGCAAAGAGACTGTGAGCACAATGGAATGGTATACCTGCCCCATCAGCTACAAAGGTGGCTTGAACTTCTAAGTTGCCTGCTGCTGCACTGCATTTGCCCTACTCATGATATTTGCTTGACACCCTCACACAAAGTACTGTATGTTTAATTCTGCAGTTGATCTCCATGATTTCTGCAGGTAAGCCTAATGAACTCGGAGTAGATCCCTGGCCGAAACTGAGCTTCTGCTAAATTGTATCTCTTAGTGTTCTGGTTGTAGCTCGTGACATGCTCTTGTGCTAGGTTTTGTCCGGTCAGAGCCGAAAGTAGCACAACAGAGGTGGCCGTGCGTGCGGATCTTCATAGAACACCGCCTTGATCCTGGGTGGGTTCAGGGGAAGGAGTCACTGAGGCACTGCATATCCTCAAAGTAAGTATCTGCTATTCCAGAAATGTGAGTATTACCCCCCGGGTCGCTTGCGACGTCCTGTTTTCGAATCACATACCCAAACTCATTGTGGTGACTTTCGTGTTTCCAAGGCTGCGAGACTCTGTTTTGATCGGCATGAGTCGGACCTGTTCAACAAACTCACGGTGTGGGAGCATAGCAATGGAAGACTCGGAGTCTATCTTGGACGTCTCATATTTAATCCATTTGGTGGCGAGCTCATTGTGGTCGATCTGCTGACCGTTGTAAATTCAGGATCTTTGATGCTGTGAACGAACCGGGTCAACCGTCTGGTGAACCACGGGGCTTATGGATACATATATGAATTCACTATCACGAAATCCTTCAGTGCCCCGCAGCTCCACGCTGCTTCTCCTTGGCAACCTCAAGGACTTTGGGTGTCGTGTTCTGTGGAGCAAGACCTTGCGGACAGCTTCACCCTAACTCCATGCCCTTAAATACCGGGATTCAGCGAGCAGGCTTCACGCATGGCTTTCTCGTCTCTTGCTTTGTGTCTTGTGGTCGGAGAGACCGCAACAAGGCCCGATCCTCGTTCGCAATTCAAAGTCAGGACATTCGACATCCTGCTGGTACAACCTCGCTTCATCGGTCAGTGCAATTCATCGGCCTTTCCATCAATGGTAACTTGCATCACCCCATGGACGTCAAACCATACCATGTTCACCTAACTGAAAACGTTTTTAAGCGAATTTTGCAATATACGCCTCTCATCACTGGTCGAAAGTCAGTGGGTCGGAGCTGTGTCTTTACAGGGCTCATTGCTATGTAACCGATTGCTAACGCTGCCGGCCTAGTGTCGCTATCTACGTTTCCCAAGCTAGCTTTCGAGAATTCCTTCAAGATTTTACCTGGGATGCGACCTTACGCTTGTGCCCTATGATGGCCCTAACAGAGCAAAGATTATCCAGTTTAGTTTCTCGTTCACACTGCTGTCGACGGCCGTATCGACATTTGTATCCCAAGCTCAGTTGAGGATGTCCAGGTCAATACACTGCTTCATTTACACCCTAGAACTACGCGGTGAAAGGAGCCGCCTCATCAGGATCAGGGGCGAGGGCGGCGTGATGGTTTCAGCGTGGCGTTCGGTGCGCTTGATGCCTGGCAGTCTACATCGTCCGCCACGGGGAAGCTGACAAACACTTACGGACCAGCCACCTGACCGGACGCCGTCGACCAAATGGATGGAGATTACATCGGACCCTAATTCTCCCTGCGTTTCATTCATGATGGAGGGTGGCGCTTGCTCATTTCTCCGAGGGCAAATGGTGCTGCGTACGGCCAATCGAACCCTTCTGGTGGTCGACCGAAACTTCTAGTCTTCCCGGAATGTCTTGGACGAGACGCCGCCGCCATCAGCCGTCTGGGTCAGGTCAGCAGGGTAAGCGGATGAAGGCCCGCCGCGAAATGAACGTGGCTGCATTACATTTTACCACTGATTGGTGGCTGACGTTCTAATTCGGCTGTTCGGTAGCACCAACGCGGTGCTCCTCACCTCGTGTTCGCCCTGCCATTCACCATTCACATTCACGCCATCGTCTGGAACGTGAAACCAGGCCTTGAGAGTTCCCGATCTTCCGAACTGTTTCATGCCTGCACGAGGGGACCCCGATTCGACCCACCCTCGATTGTGGGTAAAATTGTTTCTATTGATACGCGGATACTGAGGTACAATGCTTGTCAGAAGTTGAAAAGACACGTGTCTCGAGCATTTCCCCACACGTTGCACCACTGGCCCACACCTCCACGCCTTTTTTTTCTTTTGAATAAAAAAATTTCTCATTCGTAGAGAACAATCGTGAACTGTCGACTTTGAGACCCACACCAGTCTTTTGTGCTGTGACCCTTTCGGTAGGTGCCCCGGGCTGATTCCTGACCCCCCCCTCTTTCACGTGGAGCAGTGCAATCATTACCCCCACCATAGCGGAAAACGTGTGGACGTGGTTTAGATTCACGCCAAGCCTGGTCCACACAGGGTGTTCAGGGGTCCGACGCTAACCCGAATCTCATTGTTACCCCGGAAGAAGCGCACGAGGCCGCAAGGTTGGCATGCGATTCACTTATAAACCGTGCCGCACCCAGAACATCGGGCAACGACCCGTTTTCTACTACCGCTGAAGCTTTATCCGTCTCGTCCCTCCCTGTCCGCTGTCCCCACGATGCTCGAGGCATTCAAGATCAAAGAGTTCGACCTCAACCCCATCTTCGAATCGTGGACTAACCCGCCCATGTTCTACGGAGAGCCTAGGAAGGACATGTCCGTCGACGAGTGGCTTGAAAAAATCAAGTCCGGCTGTGTCGAGCGCAAGGTGCCGGAAGAATGCTGGCACCAGGTCGCTCAACGTTACATGGGTCCCAAGGCCAGCACTCGCCTTACGGAACTCAAGAACGTCATGGCTCAGATCAACGGTGGTAAATACCGCTGGAGCTGGAAGAAGTTCAAGATCGCGATGAAGAACATGGGTTGTACGCACCGTTCCATTCGCATCGCTGGAACCGAGAAGTGACTGCAAGTGCTAACGTCTCGTTTCTCTCTTTCTTCAGGGGAAATCGATGCCACCGCCACTACCTCGGTCACTGTCGAACGAAGATCGTCGGGAAGCTGGCTCACGCGCTGGAAACACTCGAGAGACAAGAGCTCCAAGGATACCGAATTCGTCGAGGTGACCAAAGCGGACGTACCCTTCTCACCACCTGTCCCTCCGCCCAAGGACCCTCGACCGAACCCTGTCAAGGCCCTCTCCGAGACTGCGGTCCACGCTGCAACGTCCGCATTCAAGTCTCGTCAGCAACCGCAACGATCCAACACTGTGGGTCCTGCGGTGACGACGTCGATGGCGGTCACGTCGGTGCCGCCGCCCCCGTTACCTGTCGCAACACAATCAACGCCGGGGGACCAAGGTACGATGTCGAGCACCTCAGTCTTCGACGGTATCAACTGACGGACGGATCATCCGTGCCCTGTCTCTTTTTTTAATTACAGCCGTCACCACCGTCAACAACGTGCCCACCTGGTTACTCAACGCATGCCACGCGCTCAACTTCCTCACCGCGGAGCACCCAAGGGCAATGACGACACTCAGTGCCGTGCTTATCACGGCGGGAACACTGCCCGCTATTCCTGCTATCAGCGGGGGTACAGTCCTGGCGACTGGTGTCGCCCAAGCCGTGGGCGCCATTGCCGTGGGCGTCGGCAATCTGCTCAAAGCCCAACAAGAAGGGCAGATCCAGCTCTCGGGACAACAATCTCAAGCTTCGGCGGGCCACCATCCACCGATGCGTGCCGCGACGTTCCAATGAACGCCGTTTGACACGCGCCAGCACCTTAGGGCTCATAGTCGCTGGTCGACATGGCCCAGTTATGACAGACTCTGAAACTAGCATACTTATTCTCGTACCTCTTGATGTACCTCTAACCACTACGACGACCGTCTTTAGGGAACATGCGGCCCGATAGCGAAGCTGACAGGAATCAGGGTCTCCGCCATCCTGAGAGTATCGTTGGTACTGTACGTAGCTTGATACTTAGTCATCGTCGAACAACGATGTAAACACGAGGGAGCCCCTTTGAATAGCTGCCGGGGCTAGAGCCTTGGTGGACAAGGTTCAGTAGCGTAGTCATCATTATAGCATGGAAACGGGTAAAGGAACCAGTTAATGAAAACCAAAACACGTTGCCCGGTTGGCACCGTGCCCCACTCCCCCAGAAAGCCGATAAGCCACCACCAAATACTTTGTCCGAACTCGCCAATCAAGCCAGGCGGGTCATACGGTGGCTCGATCTGAGCCATTTACCATCGAGGTCTGGAACTTCATAGCCAGCAGGGTCGCCGTCGACGAACACTCCACCAGTTATGTCCCATTTATCCAGCGGGATTGCTGCATCCTTGCAGAGTGTCACAAAGTCACTTGGAAGGGCTGCCGCTACTTCTAGCCGAAGATGTTTCTTGGGGCCCGTCTTCCTGAACCTCTGAAAAACACAGGGAGCGCAGTCCAGTCAGATGTGACGAACAAACGAGACGAGAATCCCTGGATGGCTTACGGAGAAGCACAGACGGGAGGCGTGTAGAAACATCCTATTTTCAGGGACTCTGATAGTGCGGACAATTTTCTCGGAGATTGGACTGCGAGAATATACAGGGTCACCGAGGACGGGTGCTGCACGCTGTCAGTAATGGAGCACCGAAAACATACGAACAAACGTGACTTGCTATGTAATGAATGAGCGAGGTGAACACGCAGCTGATGCTTCAATCCGGCGTGGAGTGTGAGCTTGAGTAAAGAGAGGGGTGCCTTAGGCTGACAGCGACAACGTGTCTGAGCTGATGGGGATGGTGTATGAACGAAGAGCACCAACGGAGGAGGCCAAGAGCTCCCAATCTGTGGCCGCAAACTTGGCTTTGCAACTCTGGCTAATGGACACATGCCCACCATCCGCCTCGATAGGATCCCTGATTTCGCCACTCCGCGCCTGGAAAGATTGTTCACCTCCTCTTACCAATGCCAGATAGGTCTTTCCAACAGTCCTGTTGTGAAATTGCTGCGACAACTGTCTCGCAGCAGTAAGGTTTTTGGCGAGGACAAGTGCTCCAGTAGTGGACTGTAGAATGGAATCATACTGACGCCATCGGGGTGGAGACTCGCTACGAACCTTGTCCAAGCGATGGACAGTATGAGGTACTTTTTCGAGACGGAAGTGGTCCCTTAGATCTATTGTATTAGCAAGCTTAGCAGCGGGTCCACCACCTGGGAGCAAGCACGCACCCGACAGAAGATCATTAAACTTATCTACATTTCTCTCTCTAGGTTTCTGGTCCTGCATATGAACGTGAGCTTAGCCGGGAGCGTCGCATCCCAACCTGTGTCCACCTACGTCACCATCCTGTGCGTCGGACCCTTGACAAACGAGATAAGGTGGTTTGTTCAGCACGATTATGCTCCGGTCGGCATATATTGCCAATCTAGACCAGTTCTTCGAAGCCAAGGCTCGTGCATCATTGGACCAACGAATACGAAACTCGTACCTTTGACCGGATCGCGGCGTACATGCACAACACCTGCTGACTGGCTGGCAGTTCTGCGAGTCTCCCTTGTCCGCTAGCTATCCCGTTCCTAAAAAGCGCGGGAGGAGTCGACTGAAGGGAGTGAACAAGTTTACTATCGGTCACGTGATGGGGGCGGTGGAGCTGGAGTACGATGAGAGTTTCTTCCAGTCAGGCGCACAGAACTGACATGCATGTTGAAATGTACTTGCACGCCTGGAAGCCTTAGCTCGGATTACCCAGTCACCTTCACAGGAGGATATTTCACGGAGAAAAGAGCCACCGTTGACCCACTGCCACAGTGTCATCCCGTGAGCTCGTCGCGAGCGATTATTGCACACAACGGATAGCACCAGAACAGTGGTTGCGCTGATGCCAACATGGACAGGTTTGATTTGCGTGGACATCCCCAAGGGCGACGACCACTTGTTCATGATCACGGTTGAACAAAGTTCTATGCGGTAATTCCTATGTTGGAACCTCTGGGTCACCCCACTTCTCGTGCGTTCCGCGGCGGCGCCAGGCTTTTTGACATCTAATTTCTCATGTGTTGTCAGTGTCGGCGCATGCTCTGTTGCAGCATTCCACGCATGAGGCAGGAATCTTATATTAATCAGGTAGAGTCTCCTAGACGATATAGAATGATGCGAGGCGCCGGCGTGGCTGATGGTCTACCACGATATATCTTGTCGGTGGTGATGGTGCCGGTTAGGCGAGCAGCGCCGAGTGCGATGGCAGACATGGCAAGCCCGTGGGCAGGGACAGCATTCGCACGAAATTGAATGCGGACGACACGCCATCACGTGATGGCGGGGAGAAGTGGCTGTGCACGGATAGCACATCGTTACATAAGCTCTTAGACCCTTCTCCGAAATCTAACCGGCGAGAGTCGCCGCTGTTCTCTCTTCCTCGAAGATGGAGGTCTTCGAGACCTACCAGACACCGCTCTCGAGGTAAGAGTCTCTTGTTTATTTCCACAGCCATCAGAGTTCAATCGATAGCACAGCCGCTATGCTAGCAAGGAGATGTCCTTTCTATTTTCCTCTTCGGTAAGTGTATCGCGGAACTCGAGGCGATGTTCATGGTTTGCAATCTCTGAGGTTCCAGAACCGCTTCAAAACCTGGAGGACGTTGTGGCTCAACCTCGCCATCGCACAGAAGCAGCTTGGTCTTCCGATCACTGATGAAGCCCTCGAGCAGATGAAGGCGAATCTCGTATGAATCGCGCCCAGACTCTTGGTGCACTTTTCTGAACATTGCGTGGCAGAATCTGACACCCGAGCAATTTGGCATTGCTGCGAAAGAAGAAAAGAAGTGTCGTCACGACGTGATGGCGCACGTCCACACTTTCGGTCAGGTTGCTCCGGCTGCAGCAGGCATTATCCAGTACAGTCCATCTTCCTATTGCACTGCTTCCCGGTGATATTTATGTACGTATTGGCCTTTACAGCCTGGGCGCCACCTCCTGTTATGTGACGGAGTGCGTGTGTAACTCCTCCGGGCCGTGATTCTCTCCATCTGAACCGGGGCTCAGCAACGCAGACTTGATCTTCATCCGAACCGGACTCTGCTATCTCGTGAAATCGCTCGCCGTGCTGATCTCGCGCCTCTCGGAGTTTGCAGTCCAATACAGGGATCTTCCAACCCTAGGGTTCACGCACTTCCAGCCTGCACAGCTCACGACTGTCGGGAAGCGGGCGACTCTCTGGATTCAGGTGATACCATTCCACGATCCTGGAGGCGATGTAACCCACCTCTGTTACTGCGCTGATTCAGGAACTCTTGTGGGACCTGCGGAACATCAGGCGTGCACGGGATGACCTTGGGTTCCGGGGTGTGAAGGGCACAACCGGAACGCAAGCGAGCTTCCTAGCATTGTTCGATGGGGACCATGACAAAGTGGAGGAGCTGGATAGGCTCGTGACAAAGCTCAGCGGGTTTGAATACGCGTATCCGGTTACCTCTCAGACTTACTCGCGTAAGATTGACATTGATGTCTTGGCTCCTCTCGCGTCGCTCGGTGCTACGGCCCACAAGATTGCAACCGACTTGAGGCTGCTGGCCAATCTCAAGGTCAGCAAGTTTCCTTGCATGCGGATGATGTCGTGTAATGCGACGCAATTACAGGAAGTTGAGGAGCCATTTGAGTCGACCCAGATAGGTTCCTCCGCAATGGCCTACAAGAGGAACCCGATGCGATCCGAGCGCGTGTGCAGCTTGTCGCGGCACCTGATGGTATTGCATCAAAATGCGCTGATGACGTCTAGTGTACAGTGGTTCGAACGGACGTTGGATGACAGGTCATATTCGCTGAGGACAGTCGCTTGCCACACCGCTAACACAGCCATAGTGCGAACCGCCGGGTGACGCTTCCGGAGGCATTTCTTACCGCGGACATTGTGCTGTCGACGCTGCGCAACGTGTCGGAGGGGCTTGTAGTGTACCCCAAGGTCATTGGTCGGCGTATTTCTCAAGAGCTCCCGTTCATGGCAACCGAAAACCTGATCATGGCCATCGTCAAAAAGGGTGGTGATAGGCAGGAAGCCCACGAGAAGATCAGGGTGAGCCAAGCCATGCTGTCAAGGGTGATGTGACGACGTCGACTAACTGTTGATCGTTTGCGCGGTTCTTTACAGGTGCTCTCCCACGAAGCCGCGCATCAGGTCAAAAACCTGGGGCTTGAGAACGATCTGATTGAGCGTGTGCGAGGGGACGGCTACTTTGATCCCATCAAGGAAGAGCTGGATGCGCTGCTGGATCCACGAACGTTCACCGGGAGGGCGCCGGAGCAGGTGGACAAGTTTATCAGGGAGTGGGTGGAGCCGGCCCTGGCGGAGGGCGAGCTGCGGGAGGCGCTTGCGGGCATTGGGAAGGTGGAGCTGCATGTTTAATGAGGCCAAGAATGAAACACTGCCAAGCGGGCGTTACGTCTTGGGCCGGCGCGGCCCGAACATGGCACCGTCGGGGCCGTGTGCGCGGCACGATCGGAGTCTGAAATTTGAAAGCTCGACTGGGCATTCGGTACAGCTACGCTGGGAGCTGCGAGTGTGTCGCGCGCGATTCCGTGTCGTTGCATGCGAGGGAACCCGCGAGCGGAGCACGAGACAGGTGAGCGCATGGTGTGGGTGGATCGCCGGCCGGTTGCTGACGGGGCAGCGACAGGAAATCGAGAGCCGCAACAGTTCGCACGTTTGGTTCCAGAGCCTTCGTTTCTCTCCTCCCAACGTCGTCGTGAGTCCGTTCTCGTCCTCGATGGCGCCCACCGGACGCGTTTAAGCCTTTTTCAACAAGCGCCCCGTCACGGCCGGCCAACCAAGCCGCCCCTCCTCCCGAAGGCCCCACCGAACCCCATTTGCTCTCTTCCGCCATGAGCAACCTCCAGATCCCAGACTCGTCCACCTCGCGACAGCACGCTGCCGCCCGTCCTGTCTCCGTCTCTGCCCACCCTTCGCCACCCTCCAACCACCAGGCGTCGTCCAGGAGACAAAGGGCCTCTCACCAGGTTGTCTCCCCTCAACATCAGCAGCGTGCAGCCGATGATCAGCCTGGCTACCGTGACGTGTCCTCCCACCCGGCAGCCGTAGCCTATGCCGCAGCACACCCGAGAAGAACTATCCCCAAGTTTGGGCCCTATCTCCTCTTGCAGACCGTCGGCGAGGGCGAGTTCGGCAAGGTCAAGCTTGGCCTCCATGACCAGTGGGGCGAAGAAGTCGCCGTAAAACTGATACGTCGCGGCAACATCGATAGCTCCGTCCGCATGTCAAAGGTCGAGCGCGAGATCGAGGTTCTCCGCGTATGCGTTTTTTTTCCGACTCTATAACCATGTACTCACTTCCCCTTAGACCCTGAAGCACCCCAACATCGTACGGCTCTACGACGTCATCGAAACGGACAAGTACATTGGAATTATTCTCGAGTATGCCTCGGGCGGCGAGCTCTTTGACCACATCTTGGCCCACCGTTACCTCAAAGAGAAAGATGCTGCGAAATTATTCTCTCAGCTCATCTCCGGTGTTTGGTACATTCATCAAAAGAAAATCGTTCATCGTGACCTCAAACTCGAAAACTTGCTCCTCGACCGCAACCGCAATGTGATAATCACAGATTTTGGATTCGCCAACCGTTTCGAACATCGTGCCGACGATCTCATGCAGACCAGCTGCGGCTCTCCTTGCTATGCTGCCCCGGAGCTGGTTATCTCCGAGGGCCTCTATGTCGGATCCGCTGTTGACATTTGGTCCTGCGGTGTTATTCTCTATGCCATGCTTGCCGGTTATCTCCCCTTTGACGACGACCCTGCCAACCCTGATGGTGACAACATCAATCTCCTGTACAAGTATATTGTTAATACCCCCCTCTCTTTCCCCGACTACGTTTCTGCCGAAGCCAGAGATCTCCTTTCCATGATGCTCGTACCGGACCCTGCCCGTCGTGCGGATTTACGCTCGATCATGGCACACCCTTGGCTATCAGCTTACGCCCACATCTTTTCCAATGGTGTCGATGAGCTCGAGCGTGCCGCAATGGAGCAACATCAGATGAAGAGACTGGCTTATCAGAGGCAGATGCGCCAAGCTAGCACGGCGCAACCGGAGCCCAGCAGGGTTGCGCGAACTCAAAGTGCTCGGGTCGACGGCATGCTGAATGTCTCCACTTCTTCCGCGGCTTCGCGCAGCCACTCCTACAGAGACAATTTACCCGCTGGTCAACCAGAATACCTCTATGAGACATCCGCTGACCAGTCTATATACTCATCATCATCTCCAGCCCCACCTCACTCTCGCAATGCTATTTCTCTTGCTGTCACCCCCGCTACGTCCACGGGGCCTGCTGATGACGATCCGTTTGCCCCCTCAAGCACTGTCAATATTCCTGTTACGATTTCTTCTCCAGATGAGGGACCTTCGGTCACTCCTAATATCCAAGACATCGATTCCTCTTACCCTCCCAACGGATCTGCAAAAACTTCTACAGATACAGGAAAGAAGAAAGCACCGAGTGGTTTCCGACACACGATCCAGGTGGAGTACACCGGCGATCCCCGCTCCCAGGAGCACGCTCCTGGATCTAGCCATGGCAAGGCTTCGAGGGCAGAGCCGTCACCTTCCCATCCCAGTTCCAGGCAGGGTACTGAACCTCGCGATCGTTTGGTGTCTGGACCACATTCCACTCCCCGTAACCCCAGAGATAATGCCACCACGGTCGATACCGGGGCCTCCACGTCGAAACCACTCCCTGCTCCTCCGTCTACCCCCGCTCCTTCCCGCGTCGATACGACGCACCTCACTCTCTCCACTGCGCTGCACGAGAACCAGCTCCAGACGCCTTCAGTTGCTATCTCCCCGGCCAGTCCTTCTATTGCGAACGCAGAGGACAAGTCTTCCAAATCTGTCCGCGGCTCTACAGGCTCAGGGTCAAGCCGTCACCGTAAGGGGTTGTCGGTGGACAAGTTTGGGCTTGGAAAGATATTTGGTGCCAATGGTGATCAGGGAGCAGTCAACGGGATGCGGTCCCGTGTCCCATCTGAAAGCTCGACTGCTGGTACGCCCGTTGCAGAAGAGAAGAAGGCGCCGTCGACAGTTACGAATACGGACACCAGCGATGTTGCCACGAACGCTCTCTTGAGCCCCGGTGCATCCAGTCCAACCGACTCAGTCAAGAAGAACAGGCGGAATACGCTCACGGTCATGGTGGAGCCCCTCAGCCGCACTATCAAGTCTCGCAAGGGCAAGACCCCCGTTGGGGAGACTCCCGTCAAAGCTAACCGCGACCTCGAGAAGCAACTGCCACCTTCTTCCACTGACTCTCCTTCCCAGACGATATTCCCCAGCGTGGCCAAGGATGGACATCAAACTCACGACATGCCTGCGTCGACGACCAAAGCTCGCAATGTCATGCAGTGGTTCAGGAGAAAGAGCAACGCCAAACCTGACGGAGAAGACTCTTCTGATGTGGGGGGTATCCGTGTCGGCGCAGAGCTTTCGTCACGCTCGCAGATTCCGACGCCGAGTTCCAAGACGGAGCTGGACAAGAATGGGGGTCAGGGTCGGTCTGGGGAGGGCTCGTTCTCGTTCTCCAAGGCTGGATGGAAGTTCAGTGCCTCGACCCCTGCCAAGGACGTCTTGCGCATCCATCATGGTGCCGTTGATCAGACCACAATCACCACCAGACCACCTCCGGAGGTTATCAAGCACGTTTGCAAAGTTTTGGAAGAAATGGGCATGGACATCAAGGCTGAAAGTGAATTCAAATATAGATGCGTCCGTGCAAGGAGAAGAAAGAGTGGTGGAGCAGTTGGTCTGGGCTTTAGCACGGTCGGAAGCGGGAGTGGGCTGGCAGCATTCACGATGGTTGGGTCAGCGGCATCTAACGGCGTAAGTCGTCCCCCTTGTCGTTGTTTCAAAGTGGCTTACAATAAGGATCGCAAGGTCGATAAACGCGGTCTTCCAGTGCCTTCTCACCCTTCCCCTGGTGGAATGCTCAAGGGTCTCCTGATGCGAAGACAGTCGTCGCAGGTTTCTGGGGTGACTTCTACACACCCTTCGTTGTCGCTTGACGACGAGAACACAACGGTGCCTTCACCTGTGGAACCTGGCTCATCTGGTACCGTTGAGCCTATTTACGGTGACCCCGCCCAGGATGCAGGGGATGAAGTCCGCTTCTCGGTTGAGCTCACGCGGATAGATCGCCTCAAAGATACCTATAGTCTTGATATCCGTCGCCTGAAGGGTAACCTACGAAGCTACAAATTCTTGTACGACACCATCAGAGAGTACGTACGCTTGTTGTTCCATCTTGTACTGTATGTGCTGACGCTGTCGTTTTACCAGGAGGGCAGATATTCAAAGTTAAGATATTGGCAGGTACCTTTATCTTAGATCTTGGGCATTTCTTTTCTTTTTTTGTTTCTCGTCATCGGGGAACATGGTCGCACTCACAATCTCTCTTCATACCCTACCACACACTTGTAATCTGTTGCCAGTTCTCCAATTCTTTTTTCTCATCCTGTCTTCTATGTTGCAATCATCTTCATTCAACTGTTAATGTCTGTTGCTCCGAGTTTTTCCTTGTCCGTCGGCCTGACACCCTCTGTCACTGCTGTTCTCATCCGCTGTTCTTATCTGTTCTCTTTCCTGACCCCTCTAAGAGTCCAACTTCTATCTCCCAGGTATACTACAAAAAAAAAAAAAAAACTGCCACCTCTCTCAGCCCGGTCTGTATCCTATCATCGCCGCTTGGACGTCGTTTTTTTGTCTCTTCCTTTGTTCATGTTCATTCTCTCGCCCCTTCCCCCTTTCCACCCGTGCATGGAACGGAAATATGATCATGGTTGTACATAGCTCCAGAATACTTATGTGGTTGTCAAAAAAGGTAGCCAAGCAAAAATTGTATGCTTCAACGTCCATAATATACGTGAATGTGCATACTTCCTCTCTTTCAAAAACTAAAGGGGAGGGGCAAAAAAAAAAGGATAAGGAAGCATCACCTTTCCCGAATGCGTACGAGAACGCGATCATGCGTCAGCCAGGATAGAAAACCGAGAGAGCGGAGTCCCGTCGAGGTCGATTGGGTCTTGGTCCTGGTCCTGTCCGATGCCGAAGCCAACCGAGCCCAGGTCCGCCGCACAACACGACCACGGTTGCAGGAACAACATGCTCCCAAACCGCGTCCCGTCGTCCCTCGTGCCGTCCCGAGCCGAATACGCGTAGTGGCGACACCGACCCGGACTGGGACTCGATGACGACGATGTCGGACGGAGGAACATGGCCGTCCCCGTCCCCGTCCCCGTCGCGGTGACCACGGCGGACGCACGCTCAAAGCTCGAGTCCGGCGAGTCTGCAGACGTCGATGCCGACGTCGACGTGTGCAGTGCGGGGACGGGCATGTGGCTGTCCTCCCACGCACGACGCAGACGCGGACCGTCCTGGCCGCCTTGATCCGCCGTCGCGAGATGGCCTTTCGCTTCGGACGCACTCGCGCCCACGCTCGTCAGGTCGAGCACGAGCCCCAGCCCTGGATACGCAAGCGAGAGCAAGACCGGGTCGATCTGGAACGGGGCTGCCGCGTCCTCGGAGGACTCGCGCTCGGCCGTCGTGGTATCGTGGGATGGGGGTGACGGCGAGAGACAGAGACCGAACGCTTCTCTTGCGACCGCATGCGTCGAACGACGGCGGGCATCGCCAACCTCGGACACACCGCAAGGTCCGCTCGCGTCGAGAAAGTCGTTCGAGAAGACGCCCCCTCGCGGGCTACGCGATCGTGGCGCGTCTCGGTGTACGCTCGCAGCAGCAGCAGCAGCCAGCGCGTCGTCGATCGAAAACGTGCGTCGGAAAAGGCTGGCGTCGAACGAGGAAACCGGGTCGCACGCGTGGACGGGACTCGGCGGCGCGGTCAGCGCCTGAGACACGCCGCTTGTCCATCCGCTCGGTAGGCCACTTTCGACGGGAACCTCTTTTGGCGTGGGCAGCGATCCAAGGCTTGGGTCCGCGTCCCAACACGCGTGTTGCAGTTGCGCGCGCTCGCGCACACCGCACGGAGGAGGGTTCGCCGGATCGAGCGGGCCGCCCGTCGTAGGCCACTTCAAAGCCGGGGGCCCCTTGGTAGTGGGTGCTTCCTTGACGGCCGACCCCCTCCCCCTCCGACGCTCCCTCGCCGCACCGGGGAGGACGCGTCTCTGGAGGGCGACGCCAAGATCACCACCGCCGCTCCGCTTCAACGCGCACGTCGGACATGCCTTGACAAACTGCGCGGTGAGCTCCTTGGGCACCCACGAATAATGCTCCCGGATGACCGCACACGTCTTGTCCCGCCCGCCGTGCCCCGCGCGGACGTGGCAGTAACAAAAGAGCTCGTAGAGTTGCTCCATGATCGCCACCGGCCGGTTCTCGTGCAGCACGACCGCGCTGCGCAGGAGCGCCGCCGCGTCGGCCTCGGTGCCGCGTCCGATGCCCATCGCCCGCTCGAGCGCGAGATCGGCCTCCTCGTCTTCGTCTTCGTCCTCGCCCTTGTTCCCCTCGTCTCGCCCGCGTCGGTTTGCGTTCGAGTCAGGCTCGCAAGGTAGGTTCGTCGTCGTCAGATCATCGTCACCACCCCACTCACCCCCAAAGTTGCCCGCATCCCCAATCGCCGTCGTCGCCTCGACCCTCGGCGGTCGAGTCAACGTGAACATCTTGCGTACCCAAAACCGGAACTGAGGCGTCTCGATCGTGCACGCCTCGGGTTGGTGCAGCACGTCCCAGATCTTGTCGAACATGGCCTGCGTGATGAGCGCCTTGTCGCGCTTGCGCGGGCTGAGACCCTGCAGGTACCCAGCTTCGATCCGTTTGTATTCGGCGTAGGTGGGCAGACCGGGGTGGTCCGGTGGGGTATCTGGGTCTTGGACCGGGGATGCACGCCGTGATTGTGTGAGACTGGCCGTTGGCGAGCAGCGGTCATACGGTCGCGACGACGTTGGCCGTGAGACGTGGGTCCGCGTGCTCGCAGGCATGGTTTTTGTGTTCAAGAGAGAAAACGAGCGAGGCAAGGAAACGAAAGTGGGCTGAATATGCTAGGCTGTGTACAGTAAGAACGATTAGACAGGATCATACACTAACATGATTCCTATTAACCTTGTTGACGCGGCTGACCATGATGCCCACGCGATGCATCACGTGATGAAAATCAACCGCAGTGTGTACTGCTGTCGTGTGTCGTAGCGAGTGGTCCGTGCAATGTCCCCGAGGGAAGAAAGAGAGAAAAGACAAATCGAGGGAGACCGTAACCGCGCCAATGTCAACATCCACCACTTAATCTGTTCTTGGGCACCGTCTGGTTGTATTGCGGGTATCCCCAGCTAGTCAGGTTGAAATTGGTATACGCTTCCTTGTACCTGCCACCACGTCAATTCGTCTCGTCTCAGCCGCGGCCAAGAGACACGCACGCGTTGATATAAGCAGCGGTGGGAAATTCAGGCGGGTCACACCCAATATTTTTCGCGTTCGCAGGCTGGTACACCCGGATGTAGTCGACCATCATCGTCGCAGGCAGCTGAATGTTGTCAAAATCAATCCCACCAAAGTTGATCGAGAACCCGAGATTTGCAATGATATACTAGGCAGAACCCGTCAACGCAAACGAGAACAAAAAGCAGGGATCACTTACCATTGGCTCTTGTGGAATAGGCCGCGGACCAATCTCCGTCTGCGGATCCGCAGCCAATCCGCCTGCCTTCACTGTCCAGGCCGACTTGTTGTTGCTGATCCACGTGATGTAGCCACTGTCAAAGCCCGGGCGGTACTCGAAGCCATACACGCTGTAACATCCTTGATCCAGCTGGTAGCAGCCTTGATTGGTTACGGTCAAGCCACTGGTAGTTTCTTGGTACGCCCCTGCCTCAACAAATCAGCAGTGTGGCATCCGTCGTGCGTTTCTGAACGCACCACCACGATAAGGGTTGAGCACCGTAATGTTCGAATCGTAAATGACATAATTGTCCGACGTGTTGAACCATTGATATGCAGGCTACATCACACCCATCAATCATAGCACCACAAGAAAGCGTACGTCATACGTTGAACGGCGCCCATTGTGCAGATTGGGACACCTAACCTATCGTCAGACGGACGACCAAACCTGCGAGAGCGTAACAAGAGACCTTGCCGACACCATAATCCACGGTCGCTTCAAAGATGTCGATTTCAGGCGCCGAGCGGCCTACATAGCTGCCATTGTTGCGGACAGGACCCGGATGGGATTCGCCGGGACACGTGCACGCAGATAGACGCTGGCCCGGAAGGTATGACTGGGTCGTACATTAGACAGGGAAGAAATGAACCAGAGACCGTTTACCAGGACATCGCCGTGCTCAGGATCCCCATTCTGCGTGGCAGCCAGAGGCTTCTTCTGGCCCGGATACGTCTGGTTGGGCAGCGTGCCCACATCACAGCTGTCATACGAATAGGGCCACTAGGCAAACCTGATAAGAGCAACGAACAGAACCAATGTGATGATCTCACTAGACCCTCCAAACTCGCACCAAAACCGGCGCGACCCAGGTTGCCCATCGTCCATCTTTGCCAACAACGTCAGGCCATGTTCCCATCACATGCGGCCAACACTTACACGGCGGGCCACAAACCGCTAGCCACATCGGTTAGCGCGTCATCACGCGAGAGCGTTTGACACGCACTGAACACTGTTCGACCCCGGCAGGATGACAGACGCTGGAGACGCGTGAGTCACGGCCCCACACAAATCAACAGACACCTACTCTCAATCAGTCCACCCGTGAAACAAAACTTGTTCCTGGTCATCACGCCGCACGATCACTATCAAACGCGTATAAAAAACCACACTACTTGCCATGATTGAATCTACGCCGCCCATCGAGTCAGTCAAGACGGGATGGACCCCCCCGGCGGCGACAGAGACTATTACTCACCATGCCCGACTGGTACGTCAAGTTGTGATTCGTCGCCGGATCTTGTTTGCTCAGCGTGATCGCCAATGATCCGTTCCTGGTCGTCACCGCGACGGGATCGTACCACTCCAAATCATTCTGTCCACGCCACGCGTTAGCTCCGCTCGACCCCGACTAGCGGCACCCCGTTACTCACCGTACCCCAATAGTGTAGGTTGGGTGCCTCCCAATAAGGATCGTCGCCCGGGTTGAACGATCGCCCTTCGACGTTGAACTCGTCCGAAAAGACGAGTTCGAGCGTGTCACCGGTCGTGTAGGATGTCTTGGTGTAAGCCTCCTTGGGGGTGTCGACATCGATGAGGCCACGGCTGCCCGGGATAGTAGGGGGCTGTCCCGTCGCGTTAATCCCATCCAGATTGAGCGCCCCACGCGTCGTCTGCTTGTGGGACAAGAAATGACTCGCGAGCGGATAGCCTGCGACAAGGAAGAACGGTTGAAGGGGGACAGGACGCCATCACGTGACCGGAGCACATTTACCTATGCTGTCCGTCCAACGCGTCATCCCAACGGCGGCCAGCACGCAGAAAGAGAACTCACAAGAGGGCGATGCAACTGCCGGCGAGGACAAAGAGACAGCCGAGGTTGGCGAGACCACGCGGGGTGCAGATGGTCCCCCCCTGGTCGCTCCGCAGATCCCGCCTCGGATCTGGGTTGTGCAGGTAATCGTCCGGCTCTGGCGTGCCCATCGTCAGCGCTGTCGCACCCCATTCGGCGGGGTTTGGCCGGAGCGAGTACTGGCCCTTGATTCAGCGCCCCAGACACGTCGGATTGTCTCCTCCAACGAAACGCGGCCTACCTGGTCAGACAACGAGTTCTGAGGCGATGTGATCAGCACACCACAAACTAACGCGAATAGGACGCCATCGTACGCACCGTGTACGGCGATGGACTGGGCGACCTGCACATCATGGACACTGGGGAGCCCCGCTCCGAATGCTCACTCGTCGAGATGGACGGGGACCGCGGGCTTGACGGGACCGCCAGACCCGAGTTGGACGTGGACGCAAGGGCACTGTATTCCTGCCTCGCCAGAGGAGTGCTCATGCTGTTGGACTATACGTTGGTCCGCCACCTCGAGAGAAAAAAGGGGAAAGATAGCTGGACGGGCGGCGAGAATGAAGAAAAAAGGACTGAAGTGGAGCCAACTGAATGCCAGGTTGTGATCACGTAAATTCATCTATCACTACCGTGTCGACGCGCTGTCGGAGGCGACCACGGCGCTGCAGAGCATCTCTGGCGTCGGCTTTGGAGACACCGCGTCCACATGCACCCCCAACGCGTCCCGCAAACACGCCGCCGTCGTAGGGCCAATCGCGGCGACCTTGACCGCGCGCACATCGACGCCAAACACCTCGCGCAAGACCGGGTCGACAAACGCGGCTGCAGATGGCGCGAAATGCACCACCCATCCCCACGTCCCCGTCCGTGCTGCCCAGCGGAGCCACGCCGTCAGTCGGTCGTCACCACACGCGCGTGTGCACTCGCCTACCGGCGCCCTCTCCAACACGGCCCCCAGATCAGCCCGAATCGTGGACGACCCCGTCGTGCGATACACCTCGAGCGTGTTCAGCACGATGCCTTTGGACGTGAGCATCACAGGGAGTGTCTCCCGGTTCTTGTCTCCCGTCAGGTAGAGCATCCGCCGCCCCTCACCATCGCCGTTCCCTTCCGCTAGGATGAACGCTGCGAGGCGCTCCGACGTCCCCGCGTCTGCGCCACCACGAATGTCTGCGGGAGCGAGATGGGAACCTGGGAGCCTGGTGCGGATCTGAAAAGCAGCCGCCGCCGTCGCATCCCCGACGACATAGAACGGGACCGTCCGCCAGTCCGCTGGGAGCGAGGTGCACGCACGCATGTGTGAGGCGGGTTTTAGGAGCAGCGCACGCTACGCACCTTGGGTTGTCTCTACTATCGATCGCAGCGCTTCGCGCCATGCCTCGGCGGCACGCTTGCTCGTCAGAATCACTCCAGAAAGGCCCTGCGCAGCCGGCCCACGGACGATCTTGTCCCGGAGCGCGTCGATATGGACGAGCACCGTCTCCAACGCTGGCACGGACAATGGCACATACCCCCGCTCCCTGAACGCGATTTCGTATCGATCTGGTCCATCCTCCTCCGGCGCTCTAAGCAACAGCACATGCTTCATCGTTCCGCTCGGTAACGACGCGAGACTCCAGGTGCACAGTTGGTACTCCGCAGCGATGGACGTGTGATTGACTGCGAAAGCAATGTCGTAGTCGATCTTGCCATTTGAGCGTCGGAAGACAACGACGTTACGAGTGATCCACACCTGACTCATCAACGGCGCTCGACACTTCCCTCCAAATCTTTCCCATATCGACACCTCGGTCTCACCCACCTCAACGTCCGAGCAGGCAAAGTTCACAGGCAACCGTGTACCAACATTGTATCTCGCCAGCGCCCCTGCAACCCGCAAGAGGATGAATCGTACGCGGAGTCGCAGACGGACCGCGGGAACTCTGAGCGAGCATCGGTGGACATCTGAGCCATTCAGTTGCAGATAGGGATTGCCTTTCCCACCTGGCGGAAATATGTGCCGGAGACTGCTGGTGCGTCGCCATCACATGCAAAGGCTACAGAAGACCTTGTTGGTGTGGTCCAAACCTCTAGCGAAAGGGCCACAGAACTCGAGTACCGTGAGTAGGCAAAATCAATGACACTGGCACTCTAGAGAGACAGAAGGATGGGTCCTGATAGTACAATCCGCGTTCGATGCCATCCCAAAACAGAACAAACTCTATACTTGTCCACCCAGGACACGGATGACGTTTTCGTATACTGTAAAGACAATCCCACCACTCATCTGCGATAATCATTGGCTTTCAGAGTCAGCATCGAGGCCCGCCACTCACCACCAGGCGGGCTAGTCTGGGCGTCGTTCCAGTCCAGAACCGCAATAAGCCTTCCTCTGTCAAGATTCGGTAGCCACAATGGAACGAGTTCTTGTACTCTTGGGGAGCATTGAGAGCCTGCATGCGCGTCTTGATGACACTGTCCGCCACGTCAAACGCATGCACGAGCGTACAGAGAACAGGGCGTACTCGAGTGGTTGTGTGACATAGACGGTTACGAGACCCGCAATTGCACCGATTCCAAATGTGATCCCACTCGGAAGCTGCTGACCTGGACGCGCGGTGGACTGGACGAACTGCTTGAGGGTGGTATAGGTCGTGAAGCGAACGGCAGAATTGGCGCCTTGTCGCATCATCTAGGATAAAGCAAGGTCTAGAGTGCAGCAAGGATAGATTGGAGTGGACGCACGACGGGGAACAAGCCCCGGTATATGCCCTTGATGCCTTCTTGGCGCACGATGGACACGGTGCCATGGACGAGACCGCGGTACTGGGGACTCGGACGCTTGGCATCGTCGATCAGTTTCGTTCTGAGACGGGCGTTGGCAGACAATGGGGCGCATATATGCATACGCACTTGATCGTTTCGGAGGGGGTGACGGCGATGACGGCCTCCGTCATCCCCGCACCCAGGCCGGCTGGGCGCACAATGTGTCACGTGATCAAATATGTGGCAGAGCGAGACTGACCGACGAGGCTTTTCGGCGGGCTCACTTTTCCCTGCGAGGCCGTGAGGGAGAGATATGGGGCCGAGATGGTCGGTGCTCACCTCAGCGTCTGCCAGGATGCTTTTAAAGTAGTCGTAGCTGACGAACCGCACGCCAGCCTTGATCGCGTTTCCCACCACGAGAGCCGAACAACCCGAGTAGAGACCGGTGAAGCCCTTTTCGCGGATGGTCGTGCGGATGATCGTCAGCGGGGGTTCTCGCTGGTCTCGTGAGCCCCCGGCGCCGACGCAGACAGAGACGGACCGACCTGGCCACCAAACTGGGAGCGTGTCTTGACGAACTCGGTCGGGTATGTCACGAAACTTGCTAGACGTGTTGAGCGGGCGGACGAGGGCAAGGGCGGCGCACGTACGCTTCGATGGCCCCCGCCGTCGACCCCGCCATCAGCGCGTGCAGCGGCTTCTCGCGCCTGCTCGTCATGGTTAAGTGCCAGGAATGGAAACAGCCGGAAACGGCAATTTATGGAGGGGGGTTTGGACACATCGCACTGACGTCATTCCATGTCGCTCCTCACTCCGCCCCGCGACACATCCATGCCACCCAGCACCACCCCACGGGACTCTCCAGAACCCCGAGGGAGGAACGCGTTCAGCTCTGAACGTCCCCTTGACGTCGCACCCGTACCCGAAGGTCACGTCTTTTCGTGTCCGCATAGGTCATGAGGCTCACTCGTTCTAGGCGGCATTGCCATTGGCGGCCAGCCAGGCTTGCCCGAGGGACACGCCAACATCGCAGACAAGATTGTAGGCAAGACGCAAAAGGCGGGTGTCACGACCGACGATCGACGGGTCTGGATCACCTGACCCCTGGGACAGGTGATTGGCAAGTACACGCGCAACCCCGAGATGCACGAGAGGGGCGAGCTTCGCGAGACGGGCGGCAAGGCTGCCGCACAAGGTCGTGCGCGGGCTGCCCACGATTAGGGCGTAGCAGTATCGGTGATTGCACCTGGACAATCATGGGACGCAGAATATGGATGCATGTGTTGATTGGTGGGGTAGCGATGATCATTCACTGATCTACCAACGTGCCAGAATGGACATTCGACGTACTCAACAAAGGTCAGTATGACACCCACATGCCAATAACAAGAAAGGGCGACCATCGTCTACTTTCTGGCATTTAATACACGGACGCTTTGGGTATGCATGTGGGTAAGTACAGCCTGAACAGTGTAGCACAACCATTCACAAATCGGTGAGCAAGACATTGTCCGAAAAAAAAAGGAAAGATTGATAAATAGTGCAAGGCCATCGACGGAGCCAATGCATTTTCAGCCAATGACTCGGATGACATTTTCGTACAC
This sequence comes from Boletellus deceptivus, assembly GCA_038090195.1. Taxonomy (NCBI): domain Eukaryota; kingdom Fungi; phylum Basidiomycota; class Agaricomycetes; order Boletales; family Boletaceae; genus Boletellus; species Boletellus deceptivus. The sequence goes on from JBBPMG010000187.1 coordinate 34,224, forward strand.
CGTAAAAAAGATGCCACCACCGACCTGCGACGGTCAGCGTCAGTCTTCCTACGCGAACCAACGGTCCCAATGGAGGCCTACTCACCACCAAGGCCGCCAGTCGCGGTATCGCTCCGGTCCACAATCGGGTCACGCCCTCCTCTGCGACGATCCGGTATCCACAATGGAACGCGTTTCTGTACTCGTAAAGTGCATCCAGAGTCTGCATGCGCGTCTTGATGACGCTGCCAGGACACGTTAGTGGCGCGCGCAGGCACGGTGCCAGTCGGACGTACTCGAGCGGCTGGGTGAGATACACTGTCACGATGCCCGCAATCGCGCCCATTCCAAACGTAACCCCACTCGAGATCTGTTGTCCGGGAGGGGCGGTAGACTCGATGTATTCTTTGAGGGTATCATAGGTCGTGAAGCGAAGCGCCGAGATGACGCCCTGGCGCAACATCTTGAAAGAAAAGGAAACGTCCATCGGTGGAGGGAAGGATACACCAGTCAGGGTGGACGTACGACTGGAACTAGACCTTGGTATACGCCCGTGACACCTTCATGACGCACGATAGACACGGTGCCGTGCAAGAGACTGCGGTACTGGGGGTCCGGACGCTTGGCATCGTCGATCAGTTTCGTTCTAAGACAAGGGTCAGGGCGTTGGCAGACGACGGACGCTCGTACGCACTTGATCGTTTCGGAAGGGGTGACGGCAAGGATCGCCTCCACCATCCCGGCGCCCACGCCCGCTGAGTGACAGTACGGTCAATCACGTGAACAGACGGATGCAAAATCGGGCTAACCGACAAGGTTCTTCGGCACGCTAATGTTTCCCTGCGGAAGAGTGAGGACGGGAACGCGACAAGCGGGGCATGCCAACCTCTGCGTCTGCCAAGAAGCCCTTGAAGTACTCGTAGCTGACGAAGCGCACGCCAGCCTTGACGGCGTGTCCGATGACGAGCGCCGAACAACCCGAATAGAGACCGGGGATGCCCTTTTCGCGCACAGTCGTGCTGATAATCGACAGCATCGATTCTCGCTGGCACAGTGAGTGCGGGCACGACGACGGGCTGACGAGGACGGACCTGGCCACCAAACTGGGCCCGCGTCTTGACGAACTCGGCGGGGTATGTCACGAAGCTGGCGAAAACACTCAGCGGGCGACGTCGACACGGAGACTGCTCACGCACGCTTCGGTGCCCCCCGCGATCATCCCGGCGATGAGCGAGTGCAACGGGTTTTCGTCTCTGATCGGCATGGAGGGTGTTGGGAGAGAGGTGTTGTTCGGCTCTCGAGGGGTCCGTCCGAGTGTTGAACCGAGTTTCCATTCGGGAGTGGGCCCATCGCTGGGCGCCGAGCACGGGTCCGGAGCCGAATGTCTGATCAGGTCATGATGGAGGTGCTGGTGAGACAGCTCGTATGCCCTGAAATAGAGGCTGGATGGCATGTGTGTGAGCGGCCGCCTGGTCTACGACGAGCCCCGCCTGGACGCCGGCTGAAGAATCTCACCAAGAACGACCTCCGCTCGATCCAAACCCCTCGTACAGAAGGCCGTCTTCCCTTTTGGCGCGTCGGAGCGAAGTATCCCAGACACCATCCCAGCGGTGTTGGGCGAGACTATATGTTGTACAGGCGCACGGTCCCCACCGACGCGCGGTAGCCGACAACTACCGCGGTCCACGAAATGGACCGTAAGGGGGGACCTCTCCCGGAGGGATTCACGGAGATAAGCCTTTGGCGTCAAGTGTGGGGTTTGGCGTTTATGGCCCCCTCCAAATCGGCGCCCACGCCGAGCCACAGAGCAGGCCGTGGCATGTCCACAAGTCACCGGTCCAACTTTCCAGACCGGCACTTACACCGACTGTCCGGCTATGGTATATTACAGAGAGACTCGACCCGCACGGGATCGAATTTCCTCTCTCCACAGAGTGGAGCGTCCCCCTTGCTCTCCCTCGCCACTATTGCTCAGGACGGGTCTGTTCACTCCAAGATTATCAATGGCGACACCGGTTTTTCTGTTCCATGACGCAAAAGCGGATGACATCGCGCTGGATATCCTGACGTCATTCCAGAATGGACCAGACATAAATACGAGCGACCCCCTCCCAGTCGCTCTCACCAACATCATGTCTTTCTCCGCTCCACAGCTCCACGATCCATCCCAACCGCCCCCAGCGCCCGGTACAACCACCGCGGCCGAGGAGCGCAGCTTGCCTCCCCGCCAAGTCCGCGAGCAGGGCGCCCCAGAGCGCCAGGGAGGAAGCGCATTCAACTCTGAACGCCCCCTCGGCGTTGCGCCTGTCCCCGAAGGTCCGTTCGCTTCTTCCTGTCCACACAGGCCGCGGTGCTCATTCGCCCCAGGTGGCGTCGCAATCGACGGTCGGCCAGACTTGTCCGAGGGAAACGCCAACATCGCAGACAAGATTGTAGGCAAGACGGAAAAGGCGGGTGTCATGACTGACGGTCGATGGGTCTGGCTGACCTGACTCCTGGAGCAGGTGATTGGCAAGTACACGCGCAACCCCGAGCTGCACGAGAGGGGTGAGCTTCGCGAGACGGGCGGCAAGGCTGCTGCAGAAGGTCATGCACGGGCTGCTCACGATTAAGAGTGCAGCAGTAATCGCAACCATACCTGGACGATGTAATCTTAATCTCGTCTATCGCTAGTTGTTGTAAATGCTTGTGTGGACTTTTTGGCAGGGTAGTGGAGATCACTCGCTGATCGATCAGACGTGCTAGCACGAGATTCATATGAGCCGCTCTTTTGCCAGCCTCCGTCAATAAGGACATCTCTGACGAGTGAAAGGGAACATTCTGCACGTACCACTAGAATACAAGGCCGGAGCTTCAATGCAGAGTGGAAGCAAAAAGACGCACCCAATTTGCGTGGGGATTGCGAAAAACGCTCATCTGGAGAGGCGGACTACTGGCGCTCACAGACGTAGTGGGTGTGAGTGGTGAGCATGTGGCGGGTCCAGCGTGCTACGCAGAGCTGAACTCAGTCCTCTCGAATGCTGTCCAGGTCCTCGTTCGATTTTTTGATCTATCCAAATGAGCGACTGGCGACAGGGTGAGTCAGTCTGATAGCCTCGAATGAGCATCAGACGACTCGGTCATTCAAGCACTACTGGGTAACGGTTACCCAGACCCCGATGAGGCGCCGTGAAGTCGGACAGGACAAGAGAAGCGGATAGATCCGCGGTTGCGGGCCACATACGTTGACTCTGAACAACACCGACCCTGGCGGCTACCCATCTTCAGAGTCAACAAGGTCCTGACAAAGCGGGACTCGCGCATTCAACCCGGGGGACACAATTACAGGTCAGTCCCAATTCTTGCCAGACCTGCTCTTTTTTGTGGCGCTCCGTCTGTCCTTTTGCAACCTTCTACGCGTGTTGTCCATCCTTTGGAAGCCAGCCACGCGCTCCTGTTGCTCCCGAGTCGGCGATCTCGTGATCAAATCTGCCGCAGACCGTGCAACCAGGGCGTGCAGCTACACAAGCGGGTGTCTTCAAACGGGAACTGTGTGTGCCAAAGCAAAAACGGACCTTTGCGAGCACGTCGTCCACGTTGGATGCTTGTGAGCGGGAGGCGCTCGATGTCATCAACAGGGAGCGTGTCGACTTGACATAGTATGGCTGAGGGTCGGTCGTCAACGAGGGGTCGTCGCGGCGAGGGACAGCGTACGCTCTGCATCAGGCTCGCCCGAGCCCAAAGTGGTATCCACGGGGAGTCAACACAACACCGGGCAGTCACTTTGGTGGATAGTTTGTTCACGTTCTTTGACGAGACGCATCAGTGCAGGGATCTTTCGTCGTGCGACGAGACACTCAACTTGACCACCAGGACCGGAGCTGCGAGAAAAAGAGAGTTGAACGAGGTGTTTGGGGATGGTCGCTGCGGCTCGAAAACTAGTCAGCCAGGCGCATGCCTCCCTTTCGTGCTCGGGCGCTATGGAAGCAATCGCGGGTGGCCGGGGCAGGCTGGGAGAAGTGTGAACCAACCTGGCGCCAGTCTGTTGGCCACGTCGGAGGAGGAATACCGAGAGCCGCGCAGGCAGACCACATGACATCAGTCAGAGTCGCTGGTGCCCTGATATGGCACGACCTAGTTCAAGATGGTTACAAGTGACGTACTACATAAATTGACAGACAAAAAGCAGGCCAATAATCATATCAACGTCCGACTGTCCATATGCCCAGCTCACTGCACCTCGGGCTTCTTGCCCTTGGTCGTGCTCGTCGTGAGGCTCTTGTGAATGAATGGCATGACACCTCCCCCTGCGATCGTGGCGCGTACGAGGATATCAAGCTCCTCGTCCCCACGAATCGCCAGCTGCAAGTGACGTGGCGTTATACGCTTCACGCGGAGATCTTTGGATGCATTGCCTGAGAGGGGAACAAACCCCGCATGAGAGACAAAGGGTGGCACGTGAGCAGTCCTGACGCACCTGCCAGCTCGAGCACCTCGGCGGTGAGATACTCCAGAATCGCGCTGGTATACACTGCAGCTTTGGCGCCGATCCGCACGTTGTGCTGCGTACGTTGTTTCAGATAACGGTGAATACGACCGACGGGGAACTGGGAAGGAAGGGGTGAGCGTGCGGGACCCCAAAACAGGGGGAAGTAGTACCTGAAGGCCAGCCTTTTGACTGCGCGTTTGTATGGTGCGGGGACCTGCATTCGCACCGGACGCTGCAGTGCCGCTCTGGTCTAGCGCGCCAGTTTTTGATTTTCCGCCTGTCGCCTTGGGGGGCATTTTTCGAGGACTGGTATAAGGATAGCGACCGTAGTAAAAGGCAAGGCGCGTCGCGCTCTAGGGCCGGCGGCTCGGTATTGTTGATTGCGACGCGTGCTGTCACGTGGAGTCGCCTTATCGCAGAGCCCAGTGTCTATCGCTATCGGAGGCAAGCACGGATGCATCACCTTCCGCAAGCCCATCAGGTGGTCCTGGGCCGACCCATGTGGCCTCTTTTATCGTGCTCCGACGCTCCGTTCGTTGAATGATACCAGCGCCAACGTGACCCGACTTGCACTGTAGTTCTGCGCCGCCGAGGTCCCGACTTCAGCTTGTTGCCTATAGACTGGTGTGGTTGTAAGCTTAGCTATCTCCTTCGGTCGGCGCGTGGCACCGAACTGTGACCCATGAAATGCCTGTACACGACCATTGAATTATACGGATCACTAGCTAACACGCGGGAAATCGGTGGATATTGATAACAGCACGTTGTGCGCCGCACCATGCAACAGCTGTCAGGGAGGCATATGGTCCGCTCCACAAGGCACTGGGAAGACTGGACATTTCCCTTGTCAAAAGGCACGCCAGGAGATAGATTTCATGGTGACGGCAAACGGTCCCAACGTTCGTCATGCACATCAAGTCGGACTCCAAGTTCTCTCATCTCGCACATTGGCACTACGAAGAGAAGATGGGAACGGAAGCGTCGATGTGGTAGAATGGAAGCTGATGATGGGGCTGAATAGAAGACATCTCCGGGGTGCC